>SWBF01000091.1:0-95122 GCA_023848595.1 Aureobasidium sp. EXF-10727
CCACGTCGTCACCGACCGTAGTACTAATCTGCCGTTCAACTGCTTATGTATGGCAGAGCGGACGGGATGCCCAGTTTTCAGCTGACTGTGGCCGTACGTATTCGGTTAGGATACTGAAAGCAATAAGTAAGAATTAACATCTTGTGTTGCGAGCATCGATCCTGGATGACTGCTCTTGGAGCCGTTTTTGAAAAGCTGCTTTGATTCATGAGGGCTTCCATGCTGAGATTAGCAAGTGAGCAAGGCCAGACCAGGTCGGAACTTGCGATCACACTCCCAGTGCTGCATCAGCTCGTGTCTTTCAAAACATTAGTATACAAACCAGTGTGTCCTTCTCACGAATCCTTGTGAGTATCCTAACGATACAGTGCAACCAGCTGAATACGAGGTCCAAATCAACTCCGTGTGCTATCTTTGAGACAGAGAAAGGAGCAATGGTCTGCAGCTTGACAGATTCACGCAGCTCGTGGCACGATGTTGATGTCGAAGCAGACATGGAGATCGCGAGATTAGGTTTCTATACCGAAAGAAGTAATTCTTGCGATCAAAGCACAGCGTACTCGGCGAATTTGACAGAGTTGGACGGGGTTCTGTCAAAGCGTTCATACTCAGCATGTGGAAATACATGCGTATACGGACAACTGAGGCGAAAAGACCGAGTGAAGGGAGTGTTTGCGAGCAAGGGAGTTCAGGAGGTGTCCTGAGGGTGGTTCGTGAGGGTCTTGGCAATCACATGCGGGCTTTCACATGGCAATGATGATGAAATGGCGGACGAAATCGTATGACAGCGACCAATGGCCGTCGTGGACCAAAAGTCTTTCCATAGCCTCGGGCTGCTGCTTTGCCCTGTCGTGTGACATGGATACTTGCAATTCTTCACAGAGGCCATCGAAAAATATACATGTACAGCAGCAGCAAGCGACGAGACTCGACCTTGGACTTTGACTTCACTCCGCCCAACGCTCGCCATCTCGGGGGCTGAAACCAACATAGCGTGCCCTCAAACACGTATTGACTCGACACCCGTCCCTCGTACATAAGGAGTTCTTCCAAGGAGGGGACCGTCTTCAACATGGCTGTCAACGCGAACACATCGCAGTTTCTGGAACTGGACGTCGACCGGCGGGCAACGTCGCCGACGCCTGGGACGTCATTGCCCGAGGACGACGGCATGCGCGCATTGAGGGCCAAAATGCACGAGATCCGGAATCTGGCTGCGTCGACAGAAGAGAAGGCAAGGGCAATGCATCTGCTCATGACAAAGGATTACATTACTATGAACAACCCCGATCACGACATGCCCGACCTGTTCCACCAAGGCCCTCTCTGTCACCCTGTCCAATCCAACGATAACCCATTCAACATCACGAGCCAGGACCTCGAGCCCAGCTACTGTCCTGATCATTTCCATGATGAAGGAACTGGCCTGGGATGCGCACACTACAGCAGGAACGTCAAGGTCCAATGCTTCGACTGCAACCAATGGCATCCATGCCGCCATTGCCACGACGCTTCGCCAAATCTGCCCTTTCCCCATGGACTCAACCGCAAAATGACACGCAACATGCTCTGCATGCTCTGCAGTACTCCTCAACCTGCCGGTCCCACGTGCACCAACTGTGGCGTCGACTCTGCCTACTACTATTGTTCAAAATGCAAGCTCTGGGACAACGACAGCACAAAGAGCATCTATCACTGTGATGACTGTGGTATTTGTCGACGTGGCGAAGGTCTAGGCAAAGACTATGTCCACTGCAAACGATGCAACGTCTGTATCTCGATATCCACAAGCAGCACACATCCCTGCGTCGAACGAGCCACAGACTGCGATTGTCCCTTATGCCTCGACTACCTGTTTTCATCATCACTTCCAGTGGTGAGTCTGGCTTGCGGTCACTACATGCATGGAAGTTGCTACAAAGATCTAATGCATGTCACATATCGCTGTCCGGTGTGCAACAAATCTGCTGTCAACATGGAGCTTCAATGGCGAAAGCTCGATGACGAGATTCGTCTACAGCCCATGCCAGAAGACGAGTTTGAAGACTCTGAAGCAGCGAAAGTCAATCCTGCCCATCGACGAGTGCCTCGAAGAGTCTTTGTCGGCTGTAACGACTGTGGAGGAAGAGGCTGGTCCGCCTTCCACTGGCTCGGTCTGAAATGTCCTCATTGTGATGGCTACAACACATCGCAGACCGCTTATCTTGGTTCAGAAACCTCTGGTGCTCGACCGATCGTCCGTCGTCATGAGTTTGCTGGTGTGAACGCGCTACCAGCTGTTGTGACTGGTGATGAAGAAAGAGCAGATAGTGCTTATGGTTGTCCATCCTCGCCAGCACAGATCCCTGTTCCTCAACAACATTTGCCAGTTCAACAAGCAGTCTTTGCACCGCACTCACCCACTGGACGAAGCTACTTCCTGCAAGCCGAATACGAAGAAAGCCTTCGCAACAGCGAGCGCGCGATGAGCGCCGGCGATGCATTCCGCAACCTACCCTACGATTTCCTGCAACGCCTGCCCACTGAACGCGCATTGAGTGCCGGCGACGCTTTCCGAAACTTGCCCTACGATATTTTGCAACGCTTCAGTAGAAGCCTGTCGCCCATGCGCTACTACCTCGAAGGCTTGGATTCTGGCGCCAATGCCACCAACCCTGCTCCAACTGAAGAAGACGCAGCGCAAAAGGACCCCGAGCAACATTCTCGACGACCGCAGACCGCGCAATCTCACGAAAGCAGCTTCTGGGGTGAAGGCAATGCAGGAGTGTTCTTTGGCGATGTCTCCGAATCCGATGAGGAGGAGGAAGAAGATGATGGAGAGGGCGACGAAGATGATGAGGAGGAGAGTGATGATGAAGAGGAGGATGATGATGATGAAGACGACGACGACGATGGTGTGGGCAGTCAGTTTGGCGATCGAGATGCTTTCCCAGTGGAGGACGACTATGATTTGAGGTTGCCCGGGCATATTTGATACTTCGTCGAGACTGGTCTACTTGGAAGAGAAAGAAAAGAGAAGCATGGAGGGCTTGTGTTTTGTTTGAGTTTTGGGGAATTGCATAGCGTTTCTGGTCATCTTCATTGTTTCATGCATCTTTTCATCTTCAAACCATTGTTTGTTCGTAGTGCACAGACAGGGATATGTGCTTTCGTCAATTACAGTATTTACTCATCACGCTCCATTCTTTGTGCAAAGCCACCTCGACCTTCTTCTTCGTCTGCAAGCCAACAAGTCTACTCTCCTTCTCGATGTTCATAGATCAAGTCGACGTGCTTGACAGGATGCAACAGCATACCGGGCAAACACATCCTACCCTCACCCTCGACCTCCTCCATCTCACCCCCGTCACCATCAACCTTATACCCCAACCATCTCTTCCAAAGATTACCCGGGAACCCTGCGTGATAATACCAAGTCGTGCCCAAGAAATTGTGCTGGCGCTCGTCACTAAACACACTAGTTCTTGCTCCACCCGAAGCGCCGTGCAGACCATTGTTGAACACGGCGGCTAGGTATGAGGTTGGCCATCTGCGATCGATGTAGACGGGGTGGGGTGCGTACACGGCTTTGAGTCCGTGGTGTAGCGCGCATGATCCAGGCCACATTTCTGAAAACATGCTGTGGCGCTGGAGAGCAGTTTCTCTGTGCATGGTCTCGAGGAGGCGGCGAGATTGACGGGATGCAGTGATGATTGCTGTGCGGCGGGGAGGGAAGCCTGCAGAGGTGTTGTAGCCCGTGACATCCTCGGCCAAGATCCAGTTTGTGGCGTGGGGGTCGAAGAGAGGGTTGAAGGTTATAAAGTCTGCGGCTTCGCCAACGCCCCAGGAGTAATTGTCTTTGTCTGGTGTGGTTGGGGGCTCGGGGTCGTTTTCGCTTTCGATCTGGTCGCCTTCGCCGGTAGGAGGCATGGGTCCCCAGACGAGAGGGGTGCGTGCCTGAGTATTTTCCGTGCCAGAGACTTTTTCGTACATGCCTGCTTTGTGGGCTGTACCGTGCTCGGTCTGCACGCGCACCATTTGCTTGAAGTCCTCCCAGGAGCCGTGCTCGGATGGAATGTAAAATCTGCCATTGCGCTCCCAAAGACCTTTGCGGGGTTGCTGGTCTGCCCATTTGCCGACCTTGTCGAAGAGATGGTAGAAGTGGCCGGTGTAGCGAATGTCCATTTCCCAATGCCAGAAAAAGTCGTATTCGGGGTGCTTGTGGGCAAAGTATGATAGCGGCATATTTGTAGATCTGTAGGCACCGTGGATTGGCAAACCGCGGTAGTTGGTTTCTGCTATGCCGCCGTAGATTAGGCCCATCTGTCTCTCTGACCAGAGTGTACCCATGCCTCTAAATTCAAGCGGGAGCGAGTCGTTCAAAACGCGTTGGTAGGTGAATTCATCACTCCAGATAGGCATGTCGTTATCCTTGACATGGACCAAGAAGTGGACCGTATACTCGCCGCCAGATTGCAGAGACAACTCATTGACCAGGGCGCGCAAGTAGAACATGTCCTCGTCGTCATACTGGTAGTCATGCCATGTTCGGATCACAACAGCTTGTCTCGATAGGAGCTTCTTCTCTTGCTTCTCCTCTCTCTTGAGCTTGTCGTCCTCGGGGTTTCCGACAGACATTTCTGTAAAGACGTGACTTGTAGGTTTTGGCACGGGCTTGAAGCGGTTCTTGTTCTTCTGAGAACATTTTCGCTGAGCTTGAGCCCAATTGACCTCGCGGTAGTCAATCTCGGTCTTGCCGTCCCATACTTGTTCAGCACCTTCGCGATGACCATCCATGCCGGCACCACTGCCACCCCATCTCTTGCTATAACCCAAACCATATGGACCCAATCTGCCGTAGCGATCGAAGCAGACGTCGCCGTTCATACCAAATATCTCGTACGAGCCCATGACAGGATCCGGGAAGCCTTTGGGTACTCCCGAATATGCCAATAGTTGTGGCACTTTACTCTTCCTCTCCTCATCGAGATAACACTCAACAAGACCATCATTCTTTATAGGGTTGAGCCTTTGACCTTGTGGTACATCTCTCTTTTGGAATCCCTGCTCTTCTGATGGCGCCGTCTGCTGTTCCTGGTCCTTTTGTACAGTGGACTCCAACGTGTTGTTGTCCGGATCAGGATATTCAGGCTTGTTGTCGGTACGAGAGACTAGAGTTCGAATACCGCCATGGTAGCGCTTCAAGAAAGGAAAGCTCTCCCACGTTGGCGGTGGAGGTGGTGGTTTTGACAGACCAGATCGTAACGATGCCTCGGAGAGGGCGCTCAGACGGGCCAATGTAAGACCGAGTCCTACCAGAATGAGGACAATGATCAAGGTAAAGTATCTCGTAAAGCGCCGCGGCGGCAGGGGGTAAGAGGTGGCACTGCGAGCACCAGAGGCGCGTCGCAACATTGGTGTCGCATTTGAGTCGGATGCGCCGTCGTCGTCGTCCGACAGGCGCTCTTTGTCACCGTCAACCCATCGTCCGTCGAGAGCAGTATATCCTGGGCCTTTGTCCTTGCGTTTTGGTATCCGGAAAGGCATGTTCAGGCCATGCGAACATACAATTGATTATCCGAGGTCACTTAGATATGCGCACAGACCTTGTTCGACTCAAGTCCGATGTTGGATGTGTGACTTAATGCCTTGGGGTTTCTGTACAAGTTGGTAGTTGAGTATCAGTACTCAGAAAGTCCAGAATGCCAGAGACTGTACAAGGTAGACGCGAGCAATTGAATATGGTCATGTTGACTTCCATGTTGTTTAGCGGCAGTCGTGGTGCTCTCCAAAGGCTTGGCTGCTGCTGTTTCCGAGGGGACTTTGATGAGGACACCGCCAGGAGACGAACTCCACCTTTTGCACGACCATCCATCTTGACCTTCTTCGCTTTGCCGCATCGCAAAATTATAGCAGCACTTCGCAAGCATTGGACATGAGTTCATCAAGTGCCATGCGTGCCGAGAGGCAATCGTCCGTCAAGACTCAAGCATAATGTTCATTGCCGGCCGCTCTTTCCCGTCGACTCAAGCCAATCGTGTCTCTCCAGACTTGCACGCCGACTTTGATATTCATCAACTCCACTCTTGATACAAGCATACAATCACACCCTGCCTGCAATACGAAACCCAGCATCTGCCATATAAAGTAGGCCCAGGCCTGCTCAACATGTGGCAGCTCTCCTATCTACTTCCACTTGCACTACTAGCCTCGACTACCTGGTTCGCCATGCATTATCTATACTCATTCCCTATCATTTTCTCTTTTGCTTCGGTTGTCTCGTCTTCAAATACGACTGTAGACCTGTCATGGCATGCACCACCGTCTACACAGGTCAGCGACCTCAAGTCCGTCATCAATGGCACTGATGTTTGGGGCTTCGTCTTCAATTCGTCCAAGACGCCGGCAGGTCTACCATACTGTAAGTTGGACAGAACACCATTTCTCGAATCTGCCTTGTTTTCCGATGGCTGTTGTGATTCTGTATATAAAGATCAGAGAGTACTGTGCTGGAAGTCATTAGGTCGCTAGGTCTTGACTGACGAATATTGCTCTTGCTCGCAAACTTGTATGCATAATTTGAAGCTAGATTACGGACAGAGGTCGCAGGATGGCGTACCGCTGTGTGTCAACCCAGTGGAATCTGTTTGCTGACTCTCGCAGCGACATACAACTGGTGCAACATGCCTCACGTCCGCTCTTCCGAGTATCCAAAGGTCAACTCGAGCTACAGACTCCAATATGTCCACGTCATTCACCGTCACCATAAGCGTACTCCCTATGCAGCAAACACTTTTCCTCAGGAGTCGTATGCATGGGAGTGCTCTGACGAGGGCCTTTACTATGGTGGTGCCACGTTCTCTGGTGCTAATGCCAACACCTCGGCATCCACATACTGGAGTGTTTTTACCTCTTCCTCGAACCCTTTGGCTCCGCAGGGCTTCAACGGTACATGTCAGTTCCCTCAGTTGACCTCTGGAGGTTTGGACGACAGCCATCAACATGGCAAGGACGTCTTTGGCGTTTACCATGGTCTGCTTGGTTTCCTGCCTGCAAAGTATGACTCTCGGAAGATCCAATTTCGAGTTACCAACAATGTCATCACTTCTCAGGTCGCCAGCAATTTGATTCCTGGCATGTTTCCTTCGCTGGATGGAAAGAGTGTCCCATTGATGATTCAACCCGCCTCGATCGATAGTCTAGAACCTGCTTACACATGCTCTTCTGCATCCTCTCTCTACTCTTCTTATGGTGTAGGCAGCACCAACGCATATTGGACCGCTCACCTGACTGCCTCTTCTAGTCTGGCTAATGCTCTTGATGCCATATCCGGCATCTCATCTAGTGCAACAGCCTGGCACCAATCCTGGGACCACTACTTTGACAACCTTTCTGCTCGTCTCTGTCACTCCAAGCCCCTGCCTTGCAACAGGACTACCGGCACGTGCGTCACTCAGACTCAAGCAAATGAGGTGTTCCGTCTCGGCGAGTACGAGTACAACTTCTTATACCGCTCAGCTGGACCTCAAACTCTTGAGTACGCCCGCCGCAGCTACGGTATCTGGGTGGCAGAGCTGGCGGACCACTTCCGTGCCGTACAAAACGGCAACGATTCGGTCATCTACAGGCATGATGTTGCTCATGATGGCAGTATCTCTCGCCTGTTGGCCTTGTTGCAGGTCCAGGAGATGGTTTGGCCAGGCATGGGTTCCGAGGTTGTCTTTGAGCTCTACTCGAAGCGCAATGAGTGGTTTGTCCGTATTCTGTGGGGAGGACAGGTGTTGAGAAGCTCGAGCCCTACATTGAGTAATGGGGATGGTATGATCCCTTTGCAAAGCATCCTGGCATACTTTGATGGCCTTGTTGGTCGTGGTGCTTCTCTACTTCCTGGTCTCTGCAACCAGAGCTAGATCGACACCAGAGAGTAAGACGTCGACTGAGGCATTGCTTCAAAAAAGCCTTTGGCTCTCTCAACCCGTTGCCTTAGATACTGTTGCGATAGTGCAAGCTGAGAAGATCAATCTAGGAGTTTTTGGGGAGACCCCGTATCTATTTGTATTGTGAATGTAGTGTTTGAAACTATGCATCTCCATCCAAGATGTACACGGAGTCTCTGTGGTATGTCTGCACTCTTTGCAGTCCTTTTCTTCATTATCATCATCCTTATATGCTGTGTGTGGTGTTCCTGCTATTCCTCCCTGGAAGCGTCGCTTACGATTGCAGAAGTTCTGGCTTCAGCGAAGGGATCTCCATAAGATGCAGTGTTATTGGAGCCGCATGCCATTCCCACCTATCAATCGATCTAGCTTGCACGGTGATGAGATCAGAAGTGCGTAGGAGTAAAGCAAGCAAATAGGTGGCAGGATGCGACATCGGACGTGTTGGTGGAAGTTGTGCAGTGCACAAGTGGTCAAAGTCAGCTGACTTTGACGCTATGCAGACGAAACTGAAGTCATCGCCAGAAAGAAACAGCGACGACGACAAACTCGAACACTACACATCACAATGAGCCTTTTCGCAACATCAAGGGCATTGGCCTTCCGCCCAAGGGCATTCGCGACCGTTCAGAGCCCGATTGCAGCATCATGGCGCCGCAACTACGCAACAGACCCCAAGCAGAGCGGAGGCGCTGGACCCAACATGAACCAGCAAGAGCACATCAGCGAGGAGGCAGCAAAGATTGAGAAGATCAGAGGAGGTTCGGGACCAGACTTGGAGATGGGCACACCGGTGCAGGAGGTGCGTGGATGATCAGGTTCATGGAATGAGTGGGCAGAAACTAACATTGTGCAGCTGCTCGAGGAAGACAAGGAAGCACAGAAGAAGGCACCTCAAGTGCTCAAGGACAGCATCAAGGCCGGCACAGTACCCCCCAAGCCTTCGCAGACGCGTTCGTTCTCGACATATGCCCGCCGCAACCAGGAATTGAGCGAGCACAACGACAACCCCTTCGACGATGCCCTCCTCGCAAACACAAACTTTGGTGCTCAGGAGCTCTCTGGACCCGCCACGCCCATCACTGCTGCCCCCGTTGGCCACAAGTTTGGTCTGCCCGCGCTGCCGCTGCCCAGCAATGCACACAAAGACTACCGCTACGACCCCGTGGTGCGCCAGTTCACCAACCTGATGATGCAGCATGGCAAGCTCAGTGTCGCCCAGCGCAACATGTCTACCATCCTGACGTATCTGCGCACCCAGTCTCCTCCCAACTACAATCCCAGTAGACCTCTTTTGCCCGGTGCCCGTGAGTGGATATTCCCTATCTCTTCTCTTGACACCACACAGCTAACACTGCCCAACACAGCCCCACCATCCCACCTTCCCTTGAACCCTGTGCTTTACCTCACCCTCGCCGTCGACAGCATCGCCCCCCTCATGCGCATCCGCTCCCAACGCGGTGCCGCAGGCGGTGGTGTCGCCCTCCAGATCCCCGTCCCATTGGGTCTACGCCAACGCCGCCGCACAGCCTTTGAGTGGATCCTGGACGCCGCGTCGAAGCGCAAGTCGCGCGGTAGTGGTCGTGACATGTTTGCTCTGCGCGTTGCCGAGGAGGTTGTCGCCATCATCGAGGGCCGCAGCTCTGCTTGGGAGAAGCGCACGGGTATCCACAAGATTGCCACTACTGCGAGAAGCAATTTGGGCTTTGGCAGGATTGGTGGTCCCAGAAGGTAGATTGTGTGTGGTTTTGCTTCTGTCAAATGTGGAAATGAAATGATTCTGTACTTTTCTGTTTCTGGATTTTCACTTGTGACTACTTGACTCTCTTTTGTTACGCGCGCTGTATCGCTTCCTGAGAGCAAGTGCGTCTGTACAGTAGCCCTTTTTTTTTCATTCTTTGTACACTCATGACATACTGCAGATGTCAAAAAACTGTTGACGGTTCCAAATGTACCGACATCTTTCGGCATCTGTTGTTGCAATTTAGTTTTGAATCTATGCATCGCTCCTGAGCAACATGCACTTGTGATCCTCTGATTGAGACTAGATACAGGCAAAGCGTATTCAGCGGTGATGGGAGCAGGAATTTTTGTATTCTAGACAGGGGGTATATCAAGAACAAAGGGTGGTAGAGAGGAGTCAAAACACATTGACACACGACCAAAAGAAAGGGGAAAAACGCCCTGAAAGATGCAAAGACAAAAAAAGTCGTGAGAAAAAGCCATCATCATACCGGCACAGAAGTCTGAGGATCATCATCAGTCTCCGACACGGTTTCCGGACTAGCTCTCGAGTCTTGCCACTCGTCGACTTCAGGCTGTCGTCTCATTTGCAGCGCACCGCCTTTTCTGCCGAAAAAGTCGTCGGTGTGGAGGCCTCTAACGTCTTCGGCCTTGACGCCCTTCATGTTTGCTCCACGCGACTTTGCTTCGCGGATGTATTCGCGGACGGGGACCATGGCGGCGTCTCGGCAGGCTTCCTTGATGTCGCTGCCGGACATGCCTGCACTGACCTTGACCAAGGTTTCGAGGTCGAAGTGAGGGGCCAGGCGAGTGTTTTTGAGGGTGAGGGAGAAGATGGAACGGCGTTGGGAGGCTGAAGGGAGAGAGACGGGGAATTTTTTGGGCAGACGGCGGAGGATGGCTTCGTCGATGTCTTGGATGCGGTTGGTTGCTCCTAGCACACAAATGCGTTGGGACTCGCCGAGTGAATTTGATGATGTGAGGCCATCCCACTGTGTCATGAATCTGTAGGAGTCATGTTAGCGATGCTCGCTGGGAGGACGTGAATACGTACTCTGCCTTGACCATGCCGCTGGCCTCGTGTTCTCCGCTACGTCTTTGGCCCAAAACGGCGTCAATCTCGTCGATAAAGACAATACTAGGTTGTAGCTTTCTGGCAAGACTGAAAACGGCAGAGACGAGCTTGTTGCTGTCACCATACCACTTCTCAGTCAGAGTAGAGATGTGCAGGTTGATGAAGCAGGCGCCACTTTCGTGGGCCAGAGCCTTGGCAAGCATGGTCTTTCCGCAACCAGGAGGACCGTAGAGGAGGACACCAGAGGGAGCCGAGAGAAGAGAGCTCGTGGCAGAGTAGAGGTGTGGCATGGTCAGAGGGTAGATGACGGCTTCGCGCAATTCCTCGATAATGTCGTCTAGACCACCAATATCGTCAAACGAGACGGGGATCTCCCAAGGCGCAACGACTTCCATAGCGATGGTTTGTTCATATGGAGTAAGCACCAGATTGGCCGAGCGCTTCTCCCATTCTCTCTTTTGGTCATAGTCATCCGAATCCTCGTCGTCGTCGTCGTCGTTAGGAGCGCTGGCGAAGATGGACGACAAACGACTTGTGGCAGCGGAAGCCTTCTTCTCGGCTTCAGATTTGGCACCAGCCTCAGGATCCATTCGTGCCAGTAGATTTCGCATGATAAAGAAGGCCATGATGGGCTATCGCATCTTGTCGTCAGTTGTGGCTACCTTGAGAAAGATGGTGGGGCCTAGACATACAGCGGCTGCCGCGATGGCAATCTCCTGAAGGATGGTCGCCCATCGTCTATCTCCCGCCATGATTGCTGTCACTACCCAAGACGTGCGAGTTGAAGAAAGTGTCAAGCCGACTTTCACATGCGCAATTCCATCATCTGTGCACGGACGTCGGTCGAGCAAGCGGCCACTCGGCCCTCGAAAATCAATCTACGCGTGTCGCGTCTCCCGCAACTGCCAATTCTTGTACCTCTCCGTTGCACTTTCCTTTCGAAGATACACAAATATATAACAAACACAAAATGTCTCCCGCAGCAACAACAGAACTTGGCCCTGCCAGCGGCCCTGACGTCCAACTCAGGCCCGAAGAGAAGCCCACACACAAGGCTCCTCGCCAACATGCCTCACATGAAGAGTACCAATACCTTGATTTGATTCGCGACATTCTAGAAGAGGGAGAGCATCGTCCAGACCGGTATGTCGTCTTGTTGATCCATTGACGCCATTTCTCGCTAACACTTTGTCCCAGAACCGGCACTGGCACATACTCCATCTTTGCCCCCAACCAACTCCGCTTCAGACTTTCCGACAAAAACACCGGAAAGTTGATCCTACCTCTTCTCACCACAAAACGCGTCTTCCTCCGCGCCGTCATTGCTGAACTCCTCTGGTTCGTCGCCGGAAGCACTACCTCAACGCCCCTCACCGAACAAGGCATCAAGATCTGGGACGGCAACGGCTCGCGCGAATACCTCGACTCAGTCGGCCTGTCACATCGCGAAGTTGGCGACCTCGGCCCTGTATACGGTTTCCAATGGCGCCACTTTGGTGCCGAGTACAAAGATGCAAAGACTGACTACACTGGACAAGGCGTCGATCAATTGGCAGAGGTCGTGCACAAATTGAAGAACAACCCATATGACCGCCGCATTATCCTCACTGCCTGGAACCCTGCAGATCTCAAGAAAATGGCTCTACCACCTTGCCACATGTTTGCTCAATTCTACGTTTCCTTCCCTAAAGATGCCCCAACCAAGGCAGACGGCTCCAAGCAGGGAACACTGCACTCCATCTTATACCAAAGGTCTTGCGATATGGGTCTAGGCGTTCCGTTCAACATCGCCAGTTATGCTCTGCTCACCCACATGCTGGCAAAGGTGTGCGACTTGATTCCTGGCACCTTTACGCATACCATGGGCGATGCACACGTCTACTGCGATCACGTCGACGCTCTCAAACTCCAAATCGAGCGTGTACCAAAAGACTTCCCCGAGCTGGTTATCGAAAAGTCTGACGACGACTTGTCGATCGACGGATGGAAGGTTGAGGACTTCAAGGTCCTTGGCTATGATCCTCACAAGGGTATTGCCATGAAGATGTCTGTATAGAGGTTTCATTCTAGATGCTCAATGCTATAGTAATTTGGTACGCATGCGTTGTTGTATCAGGAGAAGCGGATCGTGATCAATCTCGAGCGCGATACTCATATTGCAATTTCGTAATGAAAAGCAACATACTGTCACTCTGACATTTCTGCGCGGACAAGGCTAGTTAGGAAAAATATCCACCTTGTTTTCTGGTTATATCTCGCTGCAGCAGTAAAACTCTTCAATCATCTGGCCATCGACTCCTCGTTTGAAATTGGCTATTGGCACAAGGCGAGGGGTGTCGTGTCTGGCAATTCGGGCGGTTGAGATGTTCTTTCCTTCTCCCATCGATATCTCCATTCTTGGACTCGTACGAACGTCTTCAGGCGTACCGATCATCAGAAGGTACTCGTCGAATAAAACATGCGATGGCGGGATACCTCATCCCGACTACATATCCACGAGATTCTCTCCTCAACCGCACCAGGTTGAGGTTCTTTCCTGGGCACCACTATCTGCTGAAAGCACTGGACGACTGCTCGAGAGATTTTCTCCGTCAAATTTTCCATACGTCTGTAGTCAAGGCATCTCGCTTACCGAAAAGACTGTCGAACTCACGGCTCTGTGTAACGCTATCTCAGCAAGCAACTTGTTCTACGATTTATATGGACTGAAGCAAGCAGATTTTGATTGTCGGGAGCTGCTCACAGCTAGAACCTTCCGGCAGTCATAGTGATATCGTAACAAGGTGTTCTAAGGGAATCCATTCTTCTAGAATCTATGCTAGGTAGCTATCGTCAAGTCACCTCCGCGAATGACATTGGGAAGGCAACAAGGAGATTTGTCTCAGGCTACAATGATGTCGTTACAGATGACAATGAGAAGGTTCCGGAGCAAACGACCACCTCTCGACGACTAGACGGAGTCCTGCTATATTATGGCTGCTTTTCGGCTCCTCGCCTATGTCCAGTCAGCACACCAGTCTTGCACGCACTGCCATCCCCAAAATGGGTCTTCCACAATGGCCAACTCCAGAGGAGTACCTTGAGGCAGAGCGCAAGGCCGCCGAGGCCGCTGCACTTCCTACCAATGATGATGATAGCCTTGTTTTCCTCCGTTGGTACACCCCCTCGAACTATCCTGACGGTAGGACCTGGAGTCTAGAGCTCGTTGGCTTTGAGCCCCATGGACGTATCTTTGACCGCAAACCCTATCATCACAACAAGGTCTACTGGAGCCAAGATACTAGAGCTCAACTGACACGCGAGGCTACCTGCGCTTCGGTGAGTCGAATTTGTCCATGATGCGTGTTTTGTTGCTCAATGGCAAATTATAGGCTGCACTTCAGGACGGTTACAGAGTCTTTGTTGCCGCTTGCGGTCTCTAGAATGCTCTTGACAAGGATGCAGTTGACGTGAGAATCCATTATGATCAACGTCGTTCCAGAAAAGCTGACAGCGACAGCCTCAAGGCTTGTACGACTAGTCAATACCAGGTCATAGAAACATTTTTTTTTAAGGATGCGGTGTCGGGAGCAAATTGAGCAATTGCAGAGATGTAAAACTAGACTCTTCACACATCCATGAGACGAAAGACAGAGGACACGACTAACCTATACCAGGTACCCTTCGAGGACCTATGGTCAGACCCTTAGGTTCATTGACAACTGTATCTTGAGCAGTAGCAATGCAAATCACAGTTGAACCACGACATCGGCTCCAATAAAACTCTGCAGGAATAGTACTTTCTCCGTGATGAGAGAAACCACTATACATCTTTGTAGGATTATTCATAGTGCGCTTGAACCTGCCCTTTTCGCTCAAAAGTCCAAGCTTCTGTATCACAAGTGGGGTAATCAGAACGCGTCCATTGGTCATTCACTGGGGTAATCAGAGCGACGGGAATGCGGAGAGGGCAGGAACAAGAGATGGCATTACGAAAGAAGATACGACATAGAGCCGGCAATGAGATGCAGTGAGAGAAAGAGGCTTGTTTTGCAGCTGGCAGGAAAGCTACGAGGGCTCGGTGTAGACTTGCCGCACCCTATCGAAGACCGCGTGTATCTCGTGCAGATTAGCCAGGTTTGGGCGTTGCGCTGACCAGCGGGAGCTCTGATGATTCGTCAATGACGATCCGCGGTGTTTAGCTCCTCCTGCTTCTTTTTCTACATAAACGTGTCGGCCCCGTGGTCTCTTAGGGTCTCTTTCGGCCTTTTTGTCTTGCTCTTCTGTTTCACCTATACCAAAAGATCAATCACATTCATCATGAGCGTCGGCAAGTTGGCAGAGTTTGGTGTGAAGCATGTCGCTCGCGGAATCGGTCGTCTTTCGAACCACGTCCTCGAGAGCGGTGCGGGCAGCTATGTAACCACCACTGAGGGCCGCAAGATGCTCGACTTCACCAGCGGCATTGGTGTCACCAACCTGGGTCACTGCCATCCTGCCGTGACAAAGGCAGCACAGGAGCAAGTCGGCACACTTGTCCACGGCCAAGTAAACATCGCTTTCCAAAAGCCTTATCTGGAGCTCGTTGAATCGCTTCTCCCAATGATGCCACACAAATCGCTCGACACCTTTTTCTTCTGGAACTCGGGATCCGAGGCTGTCGAGGCAGCAGTGAAATTGGCCAGACACGCAACCAAGAAGCAAAACATCATCGTCATGCAAGGCTCTTACCACGGACGCACATTCGGAACCATGGCCATGACACGATCAAAAACTATCTACGGCGAGAACTATGCACCTTTGATGCCTGGAGTCTTCTCGGTACCATTCCCTTACTGCAAGCAATGCTCAATTTCTCACGGCACCGACGGCAAGTTCGGTTTTGAGAACTGCTGTATGGACCCCGTTTTGCAGCTCGAGCTGCTCTTGAAGCGTGAAACTGCACCCTCAGACACAGCCGCCATCTTTGTCGAGCCCGTCCTTGGCGAGGGTGGTTACGTTCCTCCGCCTGCTGGTTACCTTGCGGCCCTCCGCAAGATCTGTGACAAGCACAACATCCTCCTGGTGTGTGACGAAGTCCAGTGCGGCTTTGGAAGAACTGGAAAGATGTTTGCCGTTGAGCATTGGGACGTCAGACCCGATATTCTCATCATGGCCAAGGGTATTGCCAACGGTTTCCCATTGTCAGGAATCGTCTCGCGCAAGGAGCTGATGGACAAGCAAAACCCTGGAAGCATGGGTGGCACATATGCTGGAAACGCGGTATCATGTGCTGCAGGTGTCGCAGTCGCCAAGGCCTTCAAGGAAGAGAAGATCTTAGACAACGTCAATGCTCGTGGAGCAGAGCTGAAGAGCGCTCTCCAAGCAGCCTGGAAGGATTCCGAGACTGGCAAGCTTATCTACGACGTCCGCGGTCTCGGTCTCATGTTGGCGCTCGAGTGCACACCTGGCAAGGGCTACGCGTCCAAGATCCAGGCCAAGTGCATGGAAAAGGACATGCTCGTCTTGACAACATCAATCTACGACACTCTTCGTTTCATTCCTCCGTTGAACATCACCAAGGAGGACATGGCTGCCGGTATCAAGATCATCACAGACGCGATCAAGGAGGTTGCTGCTGGTGAGAATCCTCAAGAGACTGCCACCAGGGGTCAAGCTCCGGAATAGTGTAGAATATGGATCACAGGCCACGACAGCAAAAAACCAAGACTTATGAAACAAAAACAAACAAATTATTCCGTTATCTGTTCCTTACTGCTTTGCTTGGCTCCTCGGGAAGCCAATTATCGTTATTGACACTTCGATGTCACTACATGTCGCTGAAGACCATGGCGTGAACACATAAACGATGCCTCCAAAATATACTTGACGGAAGCTCTTGCCATGGCATTCTACTGTCAGCAAACTCGTGATATTGACGAACAGGTATGATAACGACTATACAAACCAGGCTCAAAACAGGGGTATCACACACATCCCAACCAGAAGGATGTGTGTATAGATTGTATTCATCGACGACGCTTGAGCCTTTATTGACCACACAGCTCGTAGGAATGTCCTGTCGACGCACACTGAACCTGGAGTACTTGACCAATATTTTCGGCCCTTGGAACAGTGGTCTGCACAAAATTTTGTTATCTGAGGAATATCAACTACAACTTCGCCTTTTCAGCCCGGCTCAAATAAAGCTTCACCTCGACGCCCTGCACACCCACCAACATACGCCTCAGAATCTTACCACTCGGTGATTTTGGCACTGCGGGCACAAACACGATATTGCCTGTCAACCACTTGTACCGTACAGTCTTGGTCTCCATCAGTTGCTTGATGTCTTGAGCCAGCGCCTGCAGCTCCGGTGTAACAGGACCGTTTGGTGTGCATTGAGCCAGCAAGTGTTTTGAGGAAGGCACGACGTAAGCCCTGGGTAATTCTGTCGCGAGAGCGGCGTCAAAAAGACCACACACAGCAGCGTCGGCCACCGAAGGGCTACCGCATAGGATGTTTTCGAGCTCGGAAGGCGAGACCTGGAAGCCCTTGACTTTCATCACATCCTTCAAGCGGTCGGTGATCCATAAATGACCTTTAACATCAACTTTGCCCACATCACCAGTGTGGAACCAACCTTCGCTGTCGAGGGCTTCATCGGTAGCTGCCTTGTTGTTGAGGTAACAGGTCATGTTTGTTGGAGATCTGATTCATTTAGCACCACAGCAGGGTCCAGGAGATTAACAGGAGAACCAACCTTATCAGAATCTCGCCTTCAAGACCTTTGGCCACGACTTTCGTAGGATCATCGACGGACACAATTTTGAGCTCGATTCCAAAACATGGCACACCGGTGTTGCCAAGTTGCGGCTGGATGACTTCCCATGTCTCTCCGACTTGGTTGCATACAGAACCTGCTTCCGATAAACCATAGCCCTAACAGAGATTGTCAGATAAATTTTCAGCCATATTCTAGAGCGGACTCACCAGCTTGATCAATATTCCCAGTCGTCGATAGACTTGCTCGACAATTTCTGACGGTAAAGGGGCGCCTCCACTGACAGCACCCTGGATACTTGTCATGTCGTAATCGTTCAGCATGGGCGATTTGGCAAGTAGTACAGCGACTGGAGGGGCCATATGTAGGAAGGTGATTCGGAAGCGTTGTACGTGATTGAGCATGAGTTTAGGGTCGAACTTTGGCATGACGAAAATGGTAGCTCCAGACGCTACTGCAAGAAGCAAGACATTGCAAAGTGCAAAGATGTGGTAGAAAGGAGCAAAGCCCAGCCATCTTTGATGCTCATCGAATGCCTGGTTGATATGCCAAAGTGAGTGCACGTTACTGACAAGCGCTTGGTGGGACAGAACAACGCCCTTGGATTTGCCCGAAGTACCGGATGACCAGAGGATAACTGCCGTCCGCTCCTTGTACTCGCTAGCCTTGAACTGAATAGGGGCCTTTAGTGGTTTGGAGGCCAAGAGCGCCTTCCAATCTTGTGAATGTTGGTCCAAAGCAGTGCCTTTGGAATGAGAACACGGGAGACCGTACTCGTCATGGACGGGATCTACGATGTAGACGCGACGCGTGTTGATGAGATTGGCCTTGACTTTGGGACTATCACTCTCGGTGATGGCTGCATTGAGAACCTGTAGGCCTTCTGGTGTAGTCACGACAACTTGAGGCTCAGAAGACTTGAGAATCCAGGCCAATTCACCAGACGTCAAGCCAGGATTGGCCATGGTCACAGTCAAGCCCGAGGCGAGCACACCAAAGAGCAGAGGAGCAAAAGCCAGGGAGTTGGGCAGGTGCAGCAGAACAACAGGGGAGATGATGGGAGTATGGCCGGTTGAAGATAGAGGAACAGCAGGAGTAGGCTTCAAGCCCAGAGCATGGAGTCCAGCTGCAATGCGTAACGAGTCGATGCGGACTCTATCCCAACTGACTTGTGCAGCTGTATGGTGTCGGTCAAAGTGTCAAGAAGGCAGATAGACGACAACACACCTGTCAGAGGGTCTACAAGTAGAGGTTTATGTGGAGCTATGTCGGATACTACATGATTGCGACACTGGGCATCGGGAGCATGTTTGGACACTGGGCCATTCTGTCGAAGAGGATTTGAGAAGATGAAGTCGAAGATGTTGGCCGAAGGAAGAGCTGGAGGTGGAGCGCCGACGTAGGATAGTTGGGCAGCAGACATGATTGCGGACAGCGAAACAGAAGCAGTTGATGAGGAGTTCAGATGGCAAGAGCTAGCTAGATGGGTCTACATAACATGTTGAGAGAAGCAGGAAGGAGAGGATGACCTCGGGGATGGCACGTCTAGCCGGGGTAAAGTGTGGAGAGTTGCCGCTCACCGCCCTGGCCCAAAAGGGGAAGGCGCCAGGGTGCAGCTCTGCAGGAAGGTACGAGTCGAAACAGCAGGGGGAAATTATTACAGCCAGAGGGTCTCGTACGAGCAATCTCAACCAATTGAAGCCTTTTCTTTACTGTTGTCGAGAGCAATCACTTTCGTTCAGCAATTCTCACCATGGCAGACAACAAGGTATACCGCGCGAGCACTTTTGCTCCTGTCAACATCGCCGTCATCAAGTGAGCCCGGCACAACGACTAAGAGCACTAGACAGACGAGCTGACAAGTCCCAAAGGTACTGGGGCAAGCGCGATGCCAAACTCAACCTTCCCACCAACAGCTCCTTGTCCGTAACATTGTCGCAAGACGATCTCCGCACCCACACCACCGCCTCGTGCAGCAGCCAGTACCCCAACGACTCCCTGACTCTCAATGGCTCGGACCAGGACATCTCTGGCGCTCGTACACAAGCCTGTCTGGCTGAGCTGCGCACCCTCCGTCGCCAACTCGAAGAGTCCGACTCGTCGCTCCCAAAGCTCGCCTCGCTGCCTCTCAAGATTGTCTCGCGCAACAACTTCCCCACTGCCGCTGGTCTCGCCTCGTCTGCCGCCGGTTTCGCTGCCTTTGTTCGTGCCATTGCCAACCTCTACGAGCTGAAGTCAACACCGACCGAATTGAGCCGCATCGCAAGACAGGGCTCTGGCTCAGCATGCCGCAGTCTGTTCGGAGGTTACGTCGCATGGCAGATGGGCGACAAGAAGGATGGAAGCGATAGTGTAGCTGTTGAAGTTGCTCCTGCAGAACACTGGTCCGACATGCGCGCTGTCATTCTTGTTGCATCTGCCGAGAAGAAGGACGTCAGCAGCACTTCGGGCATGCAACAGACGGTCGCAACCTCGACTCTGTTCGCTGAGCGCATCGCAAACACCGTGCCCCGCCGCATGCAAGAGATGGAAAAGGCCGTTGCCGACAAGGACTTTGCTGCTTTCGCCAGCCTCACCATGAAGGACAGCAACTCGTTCCACGCTACCTGCCTCGATACCGAGCCCCCAATCTTCTACATGAACGACACTTCTCGCGCCGCCATCCGTATGGTCGACATGATCAATTCTGAAGCCGGAAAGACCATTGCTGCATACACCTTCGACGCCGGCCCGAATGCTGTCGTTTACTACCAGGCACACGACGAAGCCAAGGTCGCTGGTGTCTTCAAGTCCGTTTTGGGTGACAAGGAGGGCTGGGAGGGTGCTCACGGCAAGTCTGTCGAGGCTACCAACACTCCCAAAGACTCGCAAATCGCTGCCGACCGCCTGAAGGAAGGCATCAGCAGAGTCATTCTGACCTCTGTCGGTCCCGGTCCCATCAAAACCGAGGAGAGCTTGATCGACGAGAATGGCAAAACCATCTAATCGCTTGTCTTTTCTCAGCTTTCCCCATCATCATTTTGATAGACATACTTTTTTATAATCACGGATTGTCGCAAGAGCCGCAGCCCGTCAAGCGAAATGCAAGAGATACCATTTGTTTTGAGCCTAAAACTGTTTCCTGCCTCTTGAGCCAGTGAGCAGAATCAAGAAGCAGTTTCCTATCATCTGGGAAACAGCATATCTATATTACAATACCTGGAGGGAGAGGTAATGACGCCCCCATTCTGCCATGCATGCGGGGGTGCCCTGACCATTGGCTACTTGTGCACCTGCCACTCACGTTGATTGGCGTGTCTGCATCCTTCGGGCACACATATACATCATGAATCCTCCAGCTAGTTTGCGTTCGTAATTATCAATAGCATCAGATCTTTGCATCTACAAAAGTACACATGTCCGATTCCGACCATGAATCTCGTCCAGCCCCAACACGCAACACGACCAAACCACAACGGACGCTCGCTTGCGCATCATGCCAACAGCGCAAAGTAAAGTGTGATCGTAGATTTCCGTGCAGCACTTGCATCAAGAGCGGTGTGCAGTGTATACCGACAGCCGCTCCTCGACAGCGACGACGACGCTTTCCCGAAGCAGAGTTGTTGCAGCGAGTCAGACATCTGGAAGACTTGCTTCGACAACATGGTATAGATTTTGAGCCTTTGCATGGCAATACCGCCGAGCAAGATACTGTTGCAACGACCGGGAGGAACAACGATAAAAATGGAAAGCAAAGCAGTCCGGAAATCAAGACCGAAACCACGTTTGAGGCAAGGTGTGTACTGCTTTCTGTGTCAGACACTGCCTAGAGTGAAAGGGCATGCTGACCAAGTATTTTCAGGAATCTCTGGCAAGCCATGAATCAAAAAGTACGACTCAAATGCAATATCTCACTGATGGAAGAATTTCTAATCACCTCCAACCAGTCTCCCTACACCAACGACTCCGAGGACGAAGAAGGTAATGACAGCGACAATGTTACCAATGATCTCCGTGATGCAGCTGGAAAAACAACTTGGGATCAGATGTACAAGAACAGCACCGACTTTTTGCTCTTTGGATCTTTGATTGCCGATGTGGATCTTACCATCATACATCCTCCTGATCATGTGCAGATACTTAAGCTCTGGCAAATCTATCTAGACAACGTCGATCCGTTACTCAAGGTCACGCATACGCCTACGCTGCAAATGCGATTGATCAATGCGACTGGAAACCTCAGAGACGTAGATGCGAAACTGGAGGCGTTAATGTTTGGCGTTTATTGTGTTGCCACCATGAGTCTTGCAAAGCTGGAGTGTCTGGACACTTTCGGATGTGAGAGAGAAATCCTCTTGCAGAGGTATCGATTTGGATGTCAGCAGGCCCTGCTCAAGTGCGGATTTCTCCAATCTGATGATCGTGATTGCTTGACGGCGTTATTCTTATATCTGGTGAGCCAGATCGCCTACTTCATGCATTTGCTCAATCACTAAATCTGTCTAGGTTGCTGTGAGACCAGATACCGATCCTAGGTCTCTATCGTCTTTATTAGGCCTCACTGTGCGTATCGCTCAACGTATGGGCCTGGACAATGAATCGTCAAATGCAAAGTGTGGTCCGCTAGAGGGGGAGATGCGTCGCAGGTTATGGTGGGCTCTCCTACTGTTCGACAACCGTGTCTGCGAGATGGGAGACTATAGAGCAGTCACTCTATCTCCATCATGGAACTGCAAAATCCCTGCAAACCTCAACGACAATGACCTCCAGCCAGAGACAAAATCGATACCAAAGAGCCACGACAGACCGACGGAGACGACAATGGCCATCTTGCGCTACGAGGTTGCAGACCTCGTTCGCCACAGTCCGTTTTTCCTCGACTTTACAAGGCCAGCACTAAAGTCTATCGCTGCGCCCAACGATCATGGCGGCACCCTCGAAGCACTGCAGCAAAAGATTGAAGACAAATATCTGCGTCACCTAAATCCAGAAAATCCACACCATTACATGACCCTTTGGCTCACACGAGGCCACATAGCCCGCTACTTGCTCTTCCAACACTTTGCGATCCCGCCAGAAACCCAAACACAGCAACAACGCCACGCTGCAGTCACTTACGCTCTAAACATGCTAGATTGCGACACCAAAATCCTCACCCACCCTTCCACAAAACGACACACCTGGTTTCTCTATTTCCACTTTCCCTTTCCCGCATACATACACATCCTACAGTCTTTGAAACGCGAGCCCTTAGCTCAACATACAGACACTTGTTGGAAGACCATGAGCAACAGTTGCAGAGTCAGGTTTGCGGACCCTGACCAAGATGATCACCCGTTCCACAAGTCACCAATCTTTAGAATGTTTTTGAGATATATCGTCAAGGCTTGGGAAGCCAGACTCGCAGCTACAAGAAAGCTAGGGAAACAGGATGAAGAAACGCCGTTTATTGTTCAAGAGTTTCAGAGGAGAATGCAGATGGCAGATGAGGATACAAAGAGTGATGCGGCCATGGCCTTTGGAGCCGACGATCCGTTGATGCCGTTTCCAATGATGGGGATGGCAGGTTCTTGGGACGAGGTCGGTGGGCAAGGTGTCTTGGATGTTGGGAATGGGTTCGCCGGGGACAGTCTGACGGATGTTGATATGGGTGCTCTTGACTTGACCGGCGTGAACTGGCCTTTGCTGAACATTACAGGTCCTTGAGGGAGTTTCTTGGAGAGTATCCAAACAGGATCAAGTCTTAGACTATAGCCATAATGATATCCATGTGCATGTGTTCCAATCTCTCCATGACATCACACAGCATGCGTAGTGGCTGTCTAATCATGCCTTTCATTACCTACACACCACTGCAGACCTCACCTTCCGAAGTACATAGAACAAACCCAACCTCCACCCCATCCCTTCAACCACGAATGTCTAACCTCAACCAAAAAAAAAAGATAAAAATGCAAACCCTTCGATCCCTCCCAGCCAAACCCCCAGCAATCCCCTTCTTGTTTCAAAAGCAAGCATCCACAACCCTCCTCACCACTCTCAACACCCTAAAGACCCAAATCTCCACCATCTACTCAACCGCAAAGACAGATATTCGAAATGAAGTCCCGCCCCATCTAGATCAACCCACCTACCTCGACATCTACAACACAACCCACCACTTCAGCCTCGCGATCCTCGCCGACGACCCCGCCGGCCACGGAAATCTACTCTATACCTATTTGGACTCTGAGATCCGCGACTATTGCATCAACATCCGAGCCACCATTTTCGCTGCTAAAAACCCAAATGGCGAGGAAAAGGCTGCTAGAAACCTTTTATCGTCATACATGTCTGCACATCGCAAATTCGCCGCATTGGCAAAGCTTATGGGCAATTTATTGAAGAGTTGGGAACGCCGTTGGTTGATTAGACGAAGAGACGAAGGAAAGATTCCTGTGGCTTCGGTTGAGGATTTGCACAAGGTTGTGTGGAGAAAGGAGGTTCTGGGGATTGGTGGTGCAGAGTCTGACAAGGGGGTTCAAGAGTTGGTGGTCGCGGTGGGGTTGTTGAGGGATGCAGAGGGAGAAATGTCGGAGTTTGATTCGTTGCTTGCGAGGGATGTGGTTAGGTCTTGGTCTTCGATGGGGCTTACGCTGGATAGTTGAGCTTGATGTGTTGGCTGCATGTTGTGCGAGAGTACAGTCGGCACCAAATGGTTGGAAAGCTGCCAAGGTTGACAACACAAAACTTCTGTGGCTCAGCAGACCTCAGGGTGCTGAAGTGTGGGAAAGCTCAGGCATGGTCTGGAAGAAAACTAGTACCTTTAGCATTGTAAGGCTTCCCAGTGAGGCCAGAATACTTGTTCTAGTTGCGGCGACTCCAGCCAAAGTACCTCTTTGAGATGAGGGAAGACTTTACTCCAACCATCCAGCTGTAAGCATGTAGCGACAGCTCTCGCTCTTGCCAAATACCAGTGATGATGCTTGGTGCCTGTAGAAGCCGCCATCCCAATTGCGAGGAGCCATAAGCGAAGTGTATCAGGCGCTTGAGATTCTATCTCCAACAGCTCAAGTTGAGTCTCAAAGCGTGTAAGAGTTTGATCCAGCACAAATGTGTGCGGATAGTATGTTGTCCCATGGATGACAAACATGTATAGAATGATGCCGTAGCGCAGACATTCGGTGATTGGGGAGATTGATGAGCTCATCAAGTCAGACGCTGGAGGCAAGAGCCGGTGTATCACATAACATGTGAGGTCGTGAAGCTGTGTGACCGAGAGAGGTGTGTGTTGTGCTTTCTCGAAAATGTTCCGAAGACGAACGAACACATTTCGAACCGTTTCGTCAGTCATCAAAGCCTCGAAGATTGGCGAATCAGGTTGGCAGACAAACGGATTGAGATGCCACTCCGCGGTGGAAGGTATGCCGCATCCAGTCCCGAAGTCGTCCTGTGTTTCGAATTGAGGACAGCCTGTGAGAATCATCGATACCCTACAAGTCTTGTGAGAAGTATGCTGTAGCAAGACAAATATATCACTTACCAGCTGACCATCCTCGCAGTTAGAGGGCTGGTCTGCCTCACGCTGCAAATACCACCTCTCGTCCTGACCATCCTCTTTACACCCTCAACATGCATCTGGCTAACCATGATATTGCCCTTGCCAAACTTATTGTGTCCCAAATGTCAGTGCTATGAGAAGAACGAAAAAGTTCGAGGCGAGCATACCTCGATGGCCGCCAAGGTGATGACAGAGTTCATCGTTCCATCCTGCACAGCCAGCGTTTGATCTCGAACCTTTCGTCGCAGCAAAGCAACAGAGTCGGCCATAAGAAGTTCAGAGGTTTGGAAGCCTTTTCGAGCCAACAATTCTTCATCGAGACACGCTGTTTGAAGCGAAACGTGAAACAATGCTGGGTCTCCTAGAGCAAGTGGCCACCAAGATACGAGGAAGGGATTCGAGACTGCATTCATATCAAGAGGATAGTATTGGAAAGCGATTTTCGAAAGGACTGGGTCGGTCAGCAGCACTCGATACAATTGACCCAACAGAGGAAGAGCGTACAAGTATGGATGAGACGTTGAGTATGTTCCCGAGGTAGTCTTGTCGGCGGATACGAATCAAAAGGGTCCACAGAACCAAAGTCACATATCTCAAAAGACCTTAGGGGCATTGATAGCTGTCGATGTTGGCGCTGCGCAATGGCCAGCGTCGCTGTCAGAGGCTCATTTGCATAGGTACATTGTATGCTACGTTTCATGCATCGAGAGCAGCGTGGCGTACGAAGGTCGCATTTGCTCTTTGATTTGGCACATGCGGCACAGGACCGGCGAAGAGTTTGTCGCATCCTGGACAAGATGTTGTGGATGGCACAAGTTTTCGGCAGGAGTTCATGACATGATCAAACCTCAGGTGATTTTGATTCAACTTAGGGCAAGAGCGACCAGTCACAGTCATGGGCTCGGACATCGAAGCGTCCGCGCAGCCACAAATCATGAGACTTAAGTGCCTGTCAATCTACATTGCTGTTGAATTGGGCGACACGGTGGAGGAAGGAAGGCTGGCCCGAATAGGACTAGACTCCGAAGACTGCTCAGGAGACTAAACCCGATCGGGACACTATACATCCATGCATTCTATGCTTCAGCAATGATTGCGTCTTGAGAAGAAGACGATGGGCCGTATTGCTCTTGCTTGGAGCGGAAATTGAGGTTTCTGGGCAGCCACAATGTCTATATAGTATGCGGGTATGCCTTCCTCTCTTTCTCCAATCATCATGACAAACATGACAACTTCGACCGCTAATTCTAGTCTCGAGTTTCGATCAGAGATACCACAACTATGGCAATCCCAAAGCGTTCTCCAATCTATCTACACCGGCTTGTCTACTTGGCAGTACATCGTAACAGTCCTCGTTGGGCTGGTGGTCTATGATCAAGGTGGGTATGAACACCACGCAAGAAGGAATTGACTGAGACTCTACACCAGTGATGTACATCAAGAGAAAGGGCCGCATTGCAGGTCCTTCCTTCAAGATCCCATTCATGGGTCCCTTCCTCCAAGCACTGGATCCAAAGTTCGACTCCTATCTCAGACAGTGGGCCAGTGGACCTCTCAGTTGTGTCTCTGTCTTCCATAAGTATGTGATCTTCCCGTCCAATGTCCAATGTCCTTACTCACAATGTACATGCAGATTTGTCGTCCTCGCGTCCGACCGAGACCTAGCCCACAAGGTCTTCAAGTCACCTGCCTACGCCGAACCCTGCATAGTCCCTGTTGCAAAGGACATCATTGGTCACAAAGCATGGGTATTCCTCCAAGGTCGTGATCACGCCGAGTACAGGAGAGGATTGACTCCTCTCTTCACCAATAAGGCCATGGCCACATACCTTCCAGTCCAAGAGAAAGTATTGGCCGACTATTTCGACAAATTCGTGGCTGTCAGCGAAGCAAACAAAAACAGGCCATTGCCTTTTATGGCCATGTTTCGCGAGATCAACTGCGCATTGTCGTGTCGTACATTCTTTGGTGATTACATCTCTCAAGATGCGGTCAAGAAGATTGCGGATGACTATTACCTGTGCACTGCAGCTCTGGAGCTGGTCAATGTTCCATTCTCCATGTATATCCCGTGGACCAAGGTGTGGCGAGGCAAGCGCACGGCTGATGCTGTCCATGCCGAGTTTGCCAGATGTGCAGCTGCGTGCAAAGCAAACATGGCGAGCGGTGCGAAGCCCACCTGCACAGTTGACCACTGGGTGCTTCATATGATGGAGTCGAACCGATATCGCGAGAAAGTTGCCGCAGGAGAGATCGACGTGGAGAGACCAACAAACTTGATCCGCGAATTCACCAACGAAGAAATTGGCGAGACGCTATTCACCTTCCTCTTTGCATCTCAAGACGCATCCAGCAGCGCAACAACATGGCTGTTCCAGATCCTCGCTCAGCGGTCTGATGTACTCGACAAATTGCGACAAGAGAATCTAGATGCACGCGGTGGTGACAGAAACAAACCATTTGATCAAAGCATGCTAGAATCCCTGACCTATACGAATGCTGTCATCAAAGAGTTGCTTCGACATAGACCACCCGTCATTTTCGTCCCGTATCTGGCCACCAAAGACTTTCCCATCACATCAAGCTATACTGTCCCCAAGGGCTCAATGATCATACCGTCATGTTATCCGGCTTTACATGACCCGGAGGTTTATCCACATCCAGACGTCTTTGACCCAGATCGCTGGATAACCGGAGACGCCGAGTCCAAGACCAAGAACTGGCTTGTGTTTGGTGCAGGGCCGCATGATTGTCTTGCGAGGAGGTATGTGCCATTGTCGATGGCAGGCATGATTGGTAAAGCGGCCATGGAGCTTGACTGGAAGCATCATGAGACGGAGCTTTCGGAGGAGATCAAGGTGTTTGCTACCCTTTTTCCCATGGTAAGTGCTTGCGTATACTCCGAACTTCAATGTCCCTAACCACTGATTGTTTCAGGATGGCTGTCCTTTGGTCTTCACAAGACGCCCCTAGTGGTGTGAGAAACGGGAACTCATATTAGGTGGCGTTGAGTAGACCACACGAAGAATGGGCTCAGAAGACAGTGCAAGCTGGATTGAGACAACCATGTAACGCTGTCCATCTTCAAATCAGCTCAGCAGATCAACGATCGAGAGCGGCCAAGAGTCTCCTTTGTTCTGCCTCAGCCAGTCGTTCTGTGTCAAGCCTTCTGATACCGTCACCCAGGCTCTCAATCTCGTGATCTAGATTGTCCAACCTCTGCTTGGCTCTATTGTCCCCGAGATGCACAGTGGTATAAGGGGAATAGACATATAATGCTCCCATCAACGTTTGTAACTCTCCGTCAGCCATGTTGATTGTCTCGGCCACCTGAGCAGCCACAGAAAGTTCAGTAGACGTTTGCAAATCTCGAAGGCGCGATTGACGTTGGAGCACTGCTGACTGCAAAGCTTGAGACATGGCTTCAGGATCTATTGCTGCCTCGGTGGAAATGCGTAGACCGTGGTAACCAAGTATCTCCGAAACCGGGTCTTTGGCTCCATGGCGGTGCAAGATGGGATTCGCAACCTTCTTCGGTGAGGAAGCTCTAGCTGATGGCTTTCTGTCAAGGTTAGACGATGGTCTTGCTTGTGGCGGCAGTGTTTCGGTGAGTGCGTCTGAAACTTGGGTAATTGCGGACGTGTAGGCCAAAGCGTCTTGAGTACAAGAAGCCAGATCGTCAGTCCTTCGTGCAAGTTCGTCTAGTGTTCTCACGACCTGGTTATAGAGTCAGCTGAAGGTACGAGAGTCAGGGGTTTGATACAAGACGATACGTATTCTAGCCAGCTTTGCTGTTCGAGCTGAGCTTGTGCGTCGGTAAGTTTCAGAGCATTGACGATGGGAGCTCGATAGCGTCTGCTGATGGTCATCTCCAGGACCGAATCAACTTCTGTGATCAAGCTCTCAAGTTCTTCAGCTAATGCATATGCTTCATGGGCTGCTTGTCCGTTTGTTTTATGCTCGAAATCATCAATCTCGTTGGCCAGACTACCAAGGGTCTCGAGATAAGTAGTGTTTGTCCTGTCTTTGATGATCTTTGCTTCCAACTTGACCAAAGTACGCGATAGAGTACTGAAGTCAGGGAACTGCTTCTCACTCGATTCTAGTGGAGCGAGTTTGAACATGACTTTTCGCAAGCCGTCAAGAAGGCGATCGTCTTTGTCTAGCTGGCGTTGCGAGGATGTTTTGAGCATGTTCAGACTCGACTCTGCATGTCTTTTAGTCACACTGACGCGTTGCTGAATTGTTTCGGTAAGTTCGTTTGTTTCCAGATCCAATTGGGCTTTTGTTCGTGCTTGAGTTGATCGTTTCTCGTCGCTGTTGGAGACGGTTGTTGTAGGTTCTCTGTTGAGGTTTCGAAGCTTTTGCAGAGCATCTCTTTGGGCTTCCAGTATGGCAGTTTGCTTTTCTATTGCTGCAGTGCTGGTTTCCAAGGAGCCGATGGCAGATTCGAAATCAGGTTCTTGCATAGGCCTTGGCAGTCCATGTGCAGAAGGAAACTTGAAGTTGGATTGGGAGATGTATGCATGCCTTTGATGCATCAGTCTGGTCCTGGCAATGTCTATTACAGAACGTACATGTCAAGTTCCTCTGGGCTCAGCAGAGTTGTTGGGGCTAGATATTCATGGACCCAGGAGATCATGGAATCTCTGGTCTGGGAAGAGTCAAACAACCATGCCAGATCATCATAGCCTAGACCAATGTCACGCTCTGTCAAGACGGCAAGCAGCCGGTTCAAAGAAGCAGTAGAATTCATAATGATGCTTCCGAGTGGTTACATGTCGGTGTAAGAGGCAGCGAGAAACAACAAAGACGGGCCGAGGCAGGCGAAGAGCCCCACCATTCCGGTGTGCCAAGCAAAGAGCTCTTGCGCCTTCCAGATTCAAGTGTCAGACGAGCAAGAAGAAATCAAGTGCAGGCAACAACAAGCACAATGCAGTCCATACGAGCTCTACCAAGATTACCGACCTCCCGTATTGGCTTGCGATCAGTACTGGCCTGGACCCAGCTCCGCACAGCGACAAGCTCGTCCACATCTTCGGCCTCTGGACCCGCGCGAAGGAGCGTCACCATCGCCAACGACACTGGCCGCGTGCCCTGGTCCGAGCTATCATGGCGCGAAAGAGGCGCCCGTACAACACAACAATCAGCAAACCTCGCCGTCGTCATTCTGGGTCTTGTCATGACCGGTGGCGTCGCGACCGTCCTCTACCTCGAAGTCTTCAGCAGCGACAGCAAGACGGCCGTCTACAACCGCGCCTTTGAACGCATACGCACTGATCCCAAGTGCATTGAAGTTCTGGCAGGCAGAGGCAAGGGCGGTGAGATTGAGGCCTGGGGTGAGAATCGAGTGCGCAACAGTCGCTTTGCAAGAGACACCATCTCGTAAGCTTCGTCACAAATCGACAAAGCCCAAACACCCAACTGACATGCGTGCATAGATCCAAGTCTGAAACCGACGGCATCGGAACGACACATATGCGCATGCACTTCCATGTTGGCGGCAGCCTCGCTACAGGCACCGTGAACGTCCACATGACAAAACGTCGCGACGACAGCGACTTCCACTATCACCATTTGGCCCTCGACGTTCCCGGCCACGAGCGCATCTGGCTTGAGAATGCAGAAGCTTGGAAGCTCGACAAGAGGAGTTCGGGCAAGATGTTTGGCGTCCGTTGGTGGTGAGCTTGCCGTCTGTTCCTCGCCCGCTTTCACCGTGTCTGTCGTCGACGTCGTCTCCAATAGCCTGGTTGTCAAGACTACATGAGCTCAAGTGCATGTTCGATATGCATCACAGCGACCATGTCCGCCGATCGCAGGATTCAGTACAGAGAAGGATGGCCATCGAGCCGCTTAGCCTACGTGCATGCACAAGATCGAGAGGGCACTCCTCCTCAAATACATCTTGGCGTGCGATATGCGCATGTACAGGGCAACGTGCCCTGACCGGTCTCGCAAACAGGGCAGCAGCCACTTACTGCGTGGGTGCCTTATCTCTGGAAGGGCTTCCGGTTCATGCATGCGAACTGTTCCCTTGATACACTCACGCAAGTGGCGTGCCATCCTGTTTCCGATGCTCTAATGCGAGCAATCGGATGGCTTGTCGTAGGCGAGCTGAAAGAAGGATCTAGTGTCGGGAGCGCGATATGCTAAGCACGCGTACGTGCCCCTCCGGGGAAAAGAGGCTCTTTGCGACTTTGACCAGAGACGTATGTCTGTCCGTTGCACGCATGTCCCGTACAGAATCTCCGACACTTGCTTGGAAGCAGGAACTTTCGAGGTGAATTGGTACCTTACCTCTTTCCCATATATATCGGCGATCCAAAGAAGACAGTACGTGTTACCCAATACAGTGTACATTAAAGTCTATAATCATGAGAAAACATCTTTCGCATAGTTTCCTCGAAAAAGCCAGATTGTTATACCATGAGCCCTATCTATCTTGCATCTCTCCTATCCCCCCCAACTCTATTCTCCTTCCAGAAAAGTACCGAGGCGCGCATGCGGCTTCCCTCGTCTATCTCCATGCACAGCACAAACCTTGCTCAACTCTCCACATGTCCAGTTTAGGAGTACTCGAGTATCTCGGTTGAAGGATCAGAGGTCTATACCACCTTTCAAGATTCGAGGTTATTGAACTTCTCGCTTCAAAAAAAGCTTGTTTTTTCGCATCAATCGATTTGGTGGCATTTGACGCCACTCCACTCTCTCCTGAACATGTTGACTTTGGGCCCCCTCCCTCCACACACATCAACCCTCGTTGATGCGTTTCTGGCAACTGCACTCGAAGTTTCTCGTTCGAGAAGGAAGTCTCTTTTATAAAGCTTCTATAACGTGTGTAAGGTTCTTTTGCGCCGAGGTCTGCGGATGAAAGAAAAAACCTCGGAGGAAGAAGTGTGATGCCGATCATATACTATCGATTCTAGTTTCCTGATCAAGACAATGCAGAGCAGCAGTACTTGTCTTAAACACATGCTTGATTTTATTCGAAGGAGTGAGGATTCTGGGATTTCACGTGCAATCGTGCCTTCATCTGCACGCCATAAACGTGACTTTCCCTTCGGACGTGTGTCTTGTGTCGCCAATCGCCAATTTCGATCAAGACCTCTATCTTATCAACTCAACCCACAAACTGTCACCATCTCGCTTGACCCAAAGTCTCCACAAAGAATGGGAAATTCTCCTGTTGAGTAGGGGAGAGAGAGGACGGTTTATACAGTTATACGTTATTGTTGCTGTTGTTTGCACCGTTTCGTGTTTAAAAATCCCATGAAAAGAGGGGGGACAAGACCGTTTGGTTTGTTTTGATTTTCTCTATGTTTGTTTATGTTCGCCAAACAAATAATCAAACCAGTAGGAAAACGATTCACAGAAGATGAGATGAGAACGAAGAGTCAAGTCTTGTGAAAGATAGTTGTGTTGTTATGATGTGTGTAATTAAGATAGTTTCCTCCACAATTTTTTCCCTCAAGACGGACGAAAAAAGAAAATAGCCAGCGATAGGCGAGTCTCTGTTTTCATACATAGGAAAAGAATGAAAGTGAGAAGACAGGAAGAATAAAAATGATTGGATATGCCCTTTGAAAACGCCATCGTGAATGGGTCATGATACGTGGTACATCATACACCTCGATAAAATTGCATCTTTCAGCATGAGGATTTTGAATTCGTAGGTCAAAGATTTCTCTTGTAATTCAACGAATGGCATAATTATGCCTCGGGCGTGCCTTCGAGCTTTTGGTTTGCTCGGCTATTTCGCCTTCATGATTCGTGGAAATCATGATCGAAAAGGTGTGCGGCTTTGGGATAAGCCTAATGGTTTGAGTGAGGTGGGTGGATGCTCTGCTGGCGACCAGAAAAGGTCTCGGCAAGAGCTATCGGCTGGATTGTTCAAGGGGAGCCCAAGAAGCCAGAGTGGGCGCAGTTCTCGCAGGCGTCGCCGCTGGAGCTGCCGGAGAGGACGTAGCCGTTGCAGTTGCGGGCATAAAAGTAGTAGCAGCGTTCGAAGCTCAAGTCGGGCATCATGCCGGGGGTGATGGGCATGGGAGGAATGTCCTCCTTGTCGTCCTCGACTGTGCGGAAGAGAGTGCCCCAGCGGTGTTGGTTGTGGTTGCTGGTGCTGCCCTTGCGGGACGAAGGACGAGAGGGCACTGGAGGAGCGCTGGCGTTGATCTTCTTGGACGCAGCCTTGAGGTGAGTTAGAGAGAGGGCTGAAGGACGTCTGCTGCTGGTGGCAGAGATTGTTCCGTTGGTCTTGACTTGGCACAGGCTGTAGTCTCCCATGACCGAGTCTGTACGTGAGTTACGAGTAACGCTGTAGCCACTCTTGGGCGATGCCAGAGGGAGGTCATCCTCAGAGTGTCTGTTCAGGAGACTACGGAAGCTGTAGCCACGGTGTTGACGCGGCCTCGAGACCTGCTGAACGACGACTGTGTTCTCCTTGCCAGACTCATCCGAGTCGAACGAAGGTGATCTCTGAAGACGGAAGGGAAGAGGAGGGAGAGACTTGTCCTGTCTGCAGGACATGGCTGTGCTTGGTCGGCTTACAGGTCCTGATGAAGCCATGGACTCTGATGATGAGCAGTTGCGGAGAGCAGGGAGAGCAGCCGGTGATGGAAGAGGAGGAAGAGCACGTCTGGCATAGATGTTGGCGTTGGCAGGAGCCTCGAAAGGAGTGTTAGGGCGGTCATGGAATGCATCAAGGCAGCGAAGATTGGACTTCTTGACCGGCGAGACCGAGCACTCGTCGGGCTGAAAGTCGAAGTAGCTCATAACGGCAGCTGGAGGTTGTTGGAGAGAAGACGTGCGAGGATGCATGGTGGCAGCCAGGGTTAAATGAGGGTCAGGTTGGAAGTTGTAATTCGCAATGGATGTGGATGGTGATATATTGATAAGGGAAACGAGTGGCTGGCTTGGTATCGTGTCGATCTGATGTGGCGGAAGGATTGTAAGGAAGGAAAAGCCGTGGTGATGATTCGGATATTAGAATGCAGAGAGCGAAGCCTCACGTATCTATACAGAAAGCGTCTCACAACGAGACACCGCAACTTAGCTCTCACATCCATCTTGTTTGCCGTTGACCGTTCACACTGGCACATCTGCAGCACCGGCGAGCTTAGACTTTCGAGGGGGTCTGGATGTTGGACCTTTGGCACGCAAAGATCACCCCCCTAGGATCCTGGTGTCAAGCAGACGTTGACACTTGATGGCGACTGAATTGCGAGCTTGACAGCACCCGCGAAACGGCACTCGTGGCCCGCTCCGTCGGCGCCTTTCCTCTTTCGGTCCCAAAATTCTGTTCGCTCCCGCATGGGCGGCGCGCTAAAAGCGGTCGCTATCCGCAGGGCTTGCAACCCCTGGAACCACTTTAGACTTCTGGGCGTCTGACCCTTCTACAAGCGCCCGTTGCTCACTCTTTCTCGCGTCCAAAGGCCTCCTGCTCCCTCCTGGAGGCCGTCTTTCCTCCACTCTTCCGTCGCCTATTGAGCGTTGTGGTCGCTTCCTGTTTTCAGAGAAAGCGCTTCCGATGACTCGATTCGTTCCGAGTGCCGTGACCAGACCGGCCATCTGGTGACTCGCGAAATGATGACCGTCCCCCACAATCAGACTGTTGATGCTCGTCATGAACGTGTCTCTGTCTGACGCACACAGAACAGAGCTGATGAGGTTGACATCATCCGTGATATGCACATCTATTCAGGGCAACTGAGATTCACTTGCGTGTATTCAATCTATCTCAACCCAGCTACCACGCTCCTGGAGGCATTTTCCAGAAATCCCGAGGTCTGGTTTTGGCCAATTGACCCCTCCTTTTGCGGGCCGAGTGGGACAAGTGCTGGTTCTTTGGGAGTGTGCATGCAAAGACCACATGCAGGGAGGACTTTAGAATCCTTGTTGTGCAAACGTCTTTGTAACTGCCCTTCACCAAACAGGGAGGTACAAATAAATGTATCCTCACCAAAAGAGTCCCTTGTCTTCTCGCGATCGTCAGTCAATCTTTATCCACACCCACGATCGTGGATCGAAGCCATGTCTGAAAGCCTCAAAGATGCTCTGCAGCCGTTGTCAAAGAGGTCAACACAAGGCGAGTGCGCTCGAGCGTTTTCCTGGCAAACAACTCCGGCGGTGTCTGTGCAGGAAAAGGCCAAACGGTATGCTTCTCATGTGTCATGGGGAGATTTGCACCGCCTGTGCATACTTCAGACATAACAACTCTCGTCTATCTTAGTGCTTCGTATACAGTTCCCTTGTCGATAAGAATCACAAATCAATCCTATCAAGCTTGATAACACCAAGAAGATAATCTTCCCTCCCGTGACGGTCACAAAACATCCATTGGAACCGTTTGTTCATCTTGTTGCTGTGCACAACCAACAAAGCCAGAAAATCTGTCGAGGCAATGATGAAAGGTCTTGTGGAGTCTGGATTTTCCGATTTGCTCTTTGCTCATGGTTGCTAGGGCCTTTTGCTTCTTCAAATGACCACGAAAACCGGAATAATGAACAGGATAGATGCCCCAATCTGGTTATGCACACTGAATCGTAAAAGGGACCTAAAGAGGTAGCACAAGATGTATCTCTGCCAGATGTAGATATGTCCCATCTCTCGGGTCTGGGGAGACAGACGATTGGGTAGGGGACGCTTTGCATAGTAGGCATCTAGCCTTTTGTTGATATATCCACAAACGGAGCAGCCCAGGCCACGAAGCGTCTGCATGATCAACCATACTGGTGCATTAGCCTGCACGAACAGTGCACGATTAATTCTCCGAAGCAAGTTTCATGTTTCCAAGACCCTTGCACACACCCCGTTTCTTCACAAATCTCAATTCTCCAAATCTTGTGTTTTGAAGTTATACGAGGCCTGCACAATTTCTCCCCTGACGGCGTTCATCGCGCCTCGGATATCGGGCGAAGGAGCTCCACTGAAAAGCATCGCGTCGCTAGTCCCAGTTTGACCTATTCAGGAGTTCGTTCGCGGTGGACTCTGCGCATCGCTTGCGGGAGCGTTGCTGGAAACAATTACAACTCTATCAATATGGCACAACGATTGTCATATCATGCTTTACGGTGTAACCACTGCCAGGCATATCTGAGTTTAGCAACATGCCAGCTGAGATGCATCCTACACGATGGAAACTTCGTCATGATCCGCGTGAGATGACGGACATTATCGACACTCAAGATACACATTGATATAGCTGAGCGACCAAGGTGACCCGAACAGCTGGTCCAGCTTGAATCCTAGACCGAGCCTCCCCCACTCCACTAACGCCTGACCATGATGTAAGAGCCGTCCAAAGATCACCCAACTTGCAATCGTTCAGAGATTGGAGTGTCCGGGCATAAGCAGTTCGATGCAATTTCCCAGCATTTCGCTCGCCTCGTGAAGCAGTTCCCATCTGGTCTTGCTGAAGATCTCTTTCAGAAGCATCAGCATACCCAACATTCCATTGCGGTGTTTGACGTGCTGCAGATCATCGGCCGATCTGACCCCGCCAACACGGCGAAGGAAGCCGCGCAGGTCCCTAAATTGTAGCTCGTGCGTCCTGAGGGTGTATGTAGGGAGCGGTGGTGCTATAGGTCCGTCCAAGCAGAAACCGTATGTCCATACGACCAAGGCCGCAAAGTAGAGCACCCAAGGCCGGTTGAGCGAATTGTCGTCACGAGCTGAGTATGCCAATCCTGGTGCACTAGAGTGCATCCCCGAGGGACCGTCTCCCTCTGGCAGCAGTACCGCGGACAAGAAGCGTAACGCATAAAAGACTGCATCACGAGCTCCGTGTGACGGTGCCCAAGTCTCTCTCAACTTCTTTGATATCGCCGCATGATCATTCGTCGTAATCACGCGTCCCAATGAGCGTTTTGCTCCAGCAAGAATCTGGCAGTCAACAATGTCCACGTACATAGCCATCCGTGCCAAGTGGTGGAGCACAGTACGAGACTCGAATACCTTCTCCTTTTCCATAACGTCGACAAGCATCCGATCTCGTAAATACGCCGGTGTGTTGGACGATGACTGGGCCAAGGAAGCATCAAAATTGTGCCTCCAGAAGTTGCAGGCAGAAGCCAGCTGATCACTCCAACTGCCTTGCTTTCCAACTCCGATCGAACTTGCCCTCACATCTTGCATTCTCATGTGCCAGCTGACCGACATCAGGCCTGCCATGATAGTAACCCGGCCAAAAGTATTGGTTTCCACGTGCTGACTGTTCAATGTTTTCTTCAGCGCTTCGAGGAAGCTCATCGGTCTATAGCCACTAAGCGTAAGACTGTGCTCATGATTTCGTACCTCAGCCCCACTGGGAGCAGCCCAAAGAGCCTCGTCACATGGCAGGGGTATTCGCATCTCATGGGCGACCATGACCGCTTCGTGACCAAACATTGTCGCATGAGTCGTGTCAATAATGAATGCTGCAAAGGCCGTTCGACGTGTGGCCTCGTTGCTGATCCAATTGTTCCACCATTCGTCCTTGGTGTTACGACCACAGGTATTCACGCTGCCATTTGGACCGGGGGGAGTCCTAGTTGGATCGACATCATAAGGGGCGAAATCCAGTGCCGCCCGGCCCATCAAGCTACTCCCTCGCCTCATCAGGGTGAGCGTGGTACAATGGTGCACATGTGCCCTCTGATGCAGAGTTGTAGTAGAAAACATCTTCTCAAAGACCTCCAATAGCAACAATGCTTGGAATATCCAAAGCTTGGCTGGCGGTATAAAGTCCGGGTCCTCGAAGATCATTCGGCGAGTGTGCCATGCTAGGAAAGAAGCCAATTCTGCCGAGGCCTGCGTGACTTCGTAGCCATAAGATGGCTCTAAGCAGGATGCGCCCAGAGTCATGATGGCTATGAGCAGGAGGTCCGGACATGTTTCGGCAGAAAAGGTAGGTCGATGCAAGATTGGCAACTGCGGGTGTATGTTGAGCCAGAAAGAGCTGCAAAATACTTGCATCATTCTTGAGCTCAACACATGTTCTTCTCCGTCGTGATTACCAGCCAGTGTCTTCTCTCTCTGAGCTGTAACATGAGCATGTCTACCATCTCTGAACTCGGAAACGATCAAGTTAAGGAGGCGCTGTCTACGTGGGCCTGAGAGAACACACTCTGGCTGTATACTGTCCTGCTCAGTCTTGGCCACCGGGCTAGGGTGGAGAAGAGACTCGAGATAAACTTCCCCGTTCGAAGAATGTATGCTGTCAGAAGGTATCTGTAAGTTGGAATTACGATTGTAAGGTGCTTGTGATGGTGGTGAGAAGACTTTTGGGTCCTCCTCGAACAACCAACTGATGAATTCGGCACCAGGCATATCTAGGGGCGATGGCCCGTAGTTCTCATTGAACACCGGCACCGTAGTACCCGCAGGTAGATGGGAAAATGCTGTAGGGTCTGCGAAACCTCCGACCTGGTGGTTGTTTAATGTTCCTTTGGAGAGATAAGAAGTTACTGAATCGGATCTGATACCGGTCGGTGAGGCAATTTGCGCGCTGTAGTGGTATTGAGGTAAGGTGGACAAGTTCGTGAAATTTGAAGGAGATCTCAGACCGTTTCCGCTCATGGGTGAAGGATATGGCTGAGGTAGATACGATCCCGAAGCATTGATCAATGGAGTGAACATGTTCTGCATCGGATTGAGATGATACATGTCCATCGAGAGCGTGGGTGGTATGTTGGGACGAGCGAAGATGGCGCTGTTTGTCTCAAGACGTGCCTCATTCACCCGCTCAGCCACCGTTCCGGAGTTCGTCAAGTTGCTGGGTGTCGCATGTGTAGTGTCCGAGTGACTCAGATGAGCAGCCAGTCGTGACGCCATAGAATTGTCTACAGAATTAGATATGTTGGCATATTCAGCATTCCCTGCAATACCTGAGAAAGGTCCAGGTGGCAAAGCCGAACTGAAGTGTTCAGACTCGGTAGTCAAGCGTGGGTCCAGTGCTATAGAGTTGAAGCTTAGCACGGTTTCGTGCGGCTTCGAGATGGTTGGTTGCTTTGGAACCTGTGGTTCAGAGCTGTCTGAACCCGTGGTGGACGCTGCTGGTCGAGGCTCCGAAGATTGTTCTTGTTGAACCTCGGTGATGTGTACAGACTTGAGCTTGCCCTGCTTGAAGGCATCTCGACGATACAAGTGTGAGTTCTCTTTTGTGTGTCGCTCCCTATGTCTGGCACAAAGATCCTGACGAACGAAGTGACGGTCACAGCCATCGAAGTCGCAGTTGAATATCTGCTTTGGAGCGTCTGCTGACACATCAGCTATCTGTCTAGTGCGGTGATCATCGGCAGACCTACGGTTCAGTTGGTGCCTGTACAGGTGTTCGGCACGTGAGTAGCTCTTGTCACAACCTTCGTGGGGGCATTCATATCTCCTGTCCTTCGGCTTGCTAGCTGTTCTCCTCCTTTTGGCAGGTCGAGCACTTATTCCGTCGTCAACGGTAGGATCATCACGACACTCGTTGGTTGTATGCACTCCTTGTCGACGCGAAGGTTTGGTGGATGATTTTGATTTTGATTTCATGATGGATAGAAAGTGGCTGGCTTTGCCGAGGCTGTTTAGAAGGCCAGAGAACCATGAGCGGAACAGCGTGTCGATATGGATAAGGTATGCTGAGACTCAGAGGGCAAGGAATCAAACTTCAAGACCGCCTATGTCGAATGACCGTCTCGTTACCAAATGGGATCAGAGACGATAAACTGCGGTCAAGATGGCTCTCGTGGTACTTCACATGGCAGGTGCCAACCCCGGATAAATGAGGAACGGATGCGGAGAAGCGAAAGCTTGACACGGCAGGCGCTGGGTGTGAACCGGCAAAGAGCCCTGGAGGTTGTCAAAGGTGGCAGAGCGGCTGTCGACAGCAGTGCGGACTGAAACGCAACAACAAGCGCACTCCGAGCGATCAAGACAAGTCGGCAGATCACGACGTACGTGATGGGCGGCGCCCACAATCACGCGCCCGCCCGACAGCATTGCCAAGCAAGCCTTGTATCTGAAGATCCGTGAGTGCTAATGGCAGGCCTAGACGATCACGTGTGGAGCCATGCATGCTTTTGAAACAGTGCCTTCAATGCTCGTGAATTGATGATGATGTGTACGTACCGTCGCCGGATGAAGTGTACAAAGCCATGCCTATGCATTCCCGACGCCTGCCTATGTGTAACCCTGCCACAATTGCGCCTTGATCCCGCTCTATGCATCGTGTATGAGAGACCCTAAAAAAATCGCTTGCTCGGATCGCCGCTCAGCCCTTAAGCGTTCTTGCTGTAGTATTGCTGGTGTTGTTGTTCCTGCTCTTCGTTGAGGGTGCTGCCTGTGGGCGTCTTCTTCAGCTCTGCCCAGAAAGCCTCTCTCTCACGCAGCAAGTCATTGCACCATTGCTTGACCTCGGGCAACTCGATCTTCTGGGCGACCCAGGAGAATTCGCCAAGGTCTATGCGGCCCTGATGGGAGCGCTCATACTCCATCATCTGGAGGAGAAGCTCAATCTTGTCGACGTCGTGAACGAACTTGCTCTCGAGAGTCTGGCTGTCTTCATACTCTTGCCACACAGCGCGCATCTCTTGTCCAGACAGCCCTCCGCCAATCTTGCCAAGCAGAGTCGAGCAGATGTAGTCCATGGTCTCGGCTTCTCTTCTGTTCTTCTCGGACTTGGGCACACCGTCGACAGGTGTGATGTCCCCAACCAAGGCCTCGGCCATGTCGTGGATCAGAGCCATTCTGGTGCAGCGCGGCACATCGAGACGAGATGAGAGGGAAGCGGGGCAGAGCATGGTGATGATGGACATGCGGTACATGTGATCCGAAATTGACTCTCCATGATTGATTCCGAATCGCCTCCAGCCTTCACGCTTGGTCGTCTTCAAGCGTTCGAGAAGGTGAAAGAAGGGCACGGGTGATGAGGAGTGCTTCTCCAGCGGAGCTATGGTTGAGAGGACGGTTTCGGGAGTCCATTGTGCAACTTGGCTTGGTGTGAGGAGGCCAGAGGTAGGCTCTGTACGACAGGTCAGTACACTGCCATTGCGTTGCATGTGACAGTACATGTAAGCGTACTAGGAGACGAGTTGGTTACAGCGGCGTCTTCGACGACGCTGGGAGCCATGGTGAAGAATGTTATGCTTTGATTGCGTGCCTCTCCAGCTGTGATTAGAGATGTAGTGATGTCGCGATTGGAAGAGCTTGCTAAGAATTATTTGACTGTCAAGGGAGTGGGCAATTGTTCCACTGCGGCGTTTGTCGGCCTACGCGCCAAAGTTGTCGAAGGGTGTCAAACCACGCGGCGAAAGCCGCTGTCTCTGCTCAAACAGAGATCCGGTAACCGCACCCCTGTCTACTACCTTCGCATATTGAGATCGGGGACTGTAGACAATCCATTCGATCCATATCTGAAGGCAGGCGTAAGTAAGTCGCTCTTTTCTGAATCATAAGTCAAGTTTCACACAGGTCGCAAATCGTAAGGATTGGGCAGCAGGCTGGGCGTCATTACCGCTCTTGACCGATGTTTACTCAGTTCTGTGTTGATTAGCCTTCTTTCACCTGACGACGCAATTCGGATTCTAGCATTGTGCATACCTAGACCATGGACCGCTTCTAGCTAGGGCCACAGAGTTATCACCGACTGTCATGTCACGACCCGAGTCTGTGGCTGGGTCAATCCCTAATCTCAGCCATGCATCGAGACCGCTAGCAACAAAATCACGCTCGATCTCACCCTCGAACATATCACTTTTTGTGTCCAATCTTCGACTTTTGAATTTCGATCAACGTCAAGATTGGCCCGACATTACTGTCCAGACATTCGATACTAAAGATGCGCTTCAAAACCAGAAGAAGCGCGTGTCTTGCGTCGAATGGTCTCTATATCGTCTTTTTGAGATATGGGATAGGGACACTGCACGTGATGTAAGTTGAGTCTATGCCATTTGCCTTATATTCATATTCATGTGAGACAGAAACTCCAACCCTTCTTTCCGCCTCTAGAGCCAATTCAGTCTCTCAACCTGCGTGCAGCGCTATTCAGGTGTCTCAACGACTTGAAAAAGAACGATGTACTGGGCCGAGAAGCGACACTGCGCAAGACCATGCTTGATGATTGCAAAGGTGACAAGTTCGAAGAAGTACTACTCTTATTCTCTGCTGCCGTCGTTCGAAAGCATCTTCTGTCGACTCGCCGGAGACAGCCAACATCCATTGCAAAGAACATTGCACTGTCGAGAAACATCGACAAGCGCGATCTGAACAGTATCGCGCCTCTTTCCATGGCCTACCGTGCTTCTCTGGCCAAGACTCTACAAAGTCGAGCAACTCTGGATGTCACACTCGAAGATTTCCGTACATCGCTCTACGAGAAGACCAATGATTATCATCAGCGCCACCTCACGCTGCTCGAGATGCAAGATGCAACAACAGAGAGCATCTCGCCCGAGATCGAACAGCTAATCAGGCGCGAACTTCGCCAGAACTGGGTTGGCGGCATAGAAGGCTGTGATGCGTTGCTGGCGGGTACTAAGGTGGCCTCAGCTGATGCGTACATGGACTCTAAGTTTGATGATCTGTGGCAGCACTTTCGTCAAGGCACCACTCCTGAGGTGCCTCCCGAAAGACTATCTCTGCTCGAAACATTGCGGTCTCGTGTAAGTGAGCAGAACGATCGTCTGCGCATGTGGAAGGCATACAAGGACGTTTTTGAAGAATCCAACAAGCCGGCCAACTCCGTCGGGGGATCGTCTGCAGCCCTTCGACAGAAACCTTTGTTGGAGACACATGATTTGGACATCTTCAACAAACACCAGAGCATTGGCTTGGATCGACCGTGTTCGGACGTTGCGGATCACCTCATACTCGAGCCCCTGGTGGACTACGAACAGGTCGTCCATGACATGAAGCAAGGCATATCTGATGTACGCAAGAAAAAGCAAAAACAACATGGCCACGGGAACCATTTCGCATCATCAGTCGACAGGATGCGTCGTACAGACACTATGCCAAGACAGGCACCGATTCCAGTGTTCCTTGGGGGCTCGCAGAACCCTAATGAGGACCTGTTCTCGCCACTGAAGAGACCGCTTCTCGAATCCGCAAATTCAACTCCAGTCAGCTCACGTAACGAACCTCACAAGACACATCAGTGGCTATCACGAACTCACAGCCAACCTGTGACCACACCGCAATCCGTCAGAAACCAGTATGATTTGACTGCTGGTTCAATAACAAGGAGTCCATATGGCTCTGCTCTGAGATCACCAGAGTTCACAGAACCAAGCCCTAGTGTGCAAAGGGACAGGGAAAGATATGTCAAAGCACACACGCCGATTTCTTTGGTTGAGAGTGAGATCACCTTCAAGAACCAGGATGCGTCTCCAATCATGGCACACGTCGTTGCAGCAGAATCCAAACCCACAAATTTGACTGACGATATCGTCACGTCGCTGGGGCACAAGATCGAGGAGATGGAGCTAGAAGAACGAATCCAATCTCCATCTCCAGACCTGCCAGACTACTCACCGCCAGAGTTCTCGAGTCCACCAGCACCAATCCCTAGGCAGCAGAGTCCACAAGAACAACCCAATCTCTCAGAGCGGGCTCGTATGTCCATGGCTTCTTTCCGCAGCAGCGAGAACAGCCATCCACTACCTCAACCCACTCCTGACGCCCCAACATCAACCGCAGACGTCGACGCAACAATCACTCAAGTGCGGCGTACCTCGCTTGCCGATCGCGCTTTAGCGTCCATTACCCAAGCATCCTTGAACCCTCAGCCTCAACGCCGTACCACTACCAAAGAACGCCCCAAATCGTCCTTCTTTCCTTCGCAATTCTCGACGCCGTTGAAAAGTGGCAGGAATTCTCTTGGCGGTACGCGCGACACAACACCCAGGGATAAGTTGTTCGAGCAGGATGCAGAGTATGCCAGTGTCTTCAAGTCTAGGCCGAAGATTGCAATGAGTCCTGTTCTGTCGCCGGAACTAGACTTACAGATGGAAGATGCGGAAGATTTTAGTTTTGAGGGTGATGTGGATGGTCCAGAGAGTATGGTGAGGTTGCAAAGTTCACCATTGGGGAAATTCGGGTCGTAGAGATGGTTGCATAGGGGCAGGTTGGATTGTTGTCAGATGACGGCTCTGCGCTTGTCATGGCCGAAATGTAAATATCTTTCCAAATCGAATCTTCGAAAGTCATAAGATGTCAATGTTGTACTGATCACATCAGCCAGAGGCCATATGCATGTGAAGTAGCTTGCAGTACAGAACTATGGAAGTAATAGGTATCTGGACAGAAGGACAGGGTCGGTTAAATCGGGAAGTGGGGTTTGACGCGAGACGTGGAAAGTGCGACGCGTCGTCCTCAATTCACGTCGCTCTGGATTGTTTCAACACACCACCAGATATACAATCAACACACTGCCGATTCACAATGGAGGACCAAACAGCCGAAATCAACGAGCTTTTCGCGGTACCGAACACAAGACTCGAAAATGATGTCTTGGGTGAGCTCAAGTCGATCCTGCGAATCCATTCGCTCATCCCCCAGGAAATGTTCTTCAAATGGGAAGCATACAGCTTGAAGATGGGTCCGGATACGCAGATGAACTACAAGACGGCAAGAGAATTCAAGAAGGACCTGCAAGACGCGCTGGAACGAGAGTCGAGGGGCAAGGCACACATGCAGAGCGCTCAGAAGAGAAGCACCAACGGCACCCCGAGGAATGCCAACACTGGCGATGTCTTTGGCGTGTATGTCTATCTGGCCTTGGGACACAGATTCAATACTGATCATGACATAGTCTGGACGGACTGGTCGCAGGCACGCCGTCTCGAGGCCCCCCTATGAAGCGACGAAACGACTTTGGCACACCGTCAGCAAAAGCATCCAAGCTCAACCAAACAAGTTCCCCAGCAGGCGACAAGACACCAACTATCGGTGCTACAGCTGAGCCGTCTCAGCTAGGGTACTGGTCATACATGCTTTGGATCTTGTGCAAAGCTGACACTAGTCCAGAGCCATCCCCTTCGCCGAACGTCAAAATGCCGGTCAGATTGTCGAACAGCTCAATGGCCACATCGAGATCCCTCCCGCTCCCTCAACAGCACCCGCCGAGGCTCGCGTCAAGCTAAAAGCCAACACCGACATGGCCAAGTTCGCCTACCGACCCATGGCCATGAAGCTTTCAGAAGCCTCCGAGTTCCTCGACGAACGCATCGACGAGTTCGTCGACATTATACAGAAACATCATCAGCTGGAATACTCTGCATTTGGCAACCCTGCTGCTATGAGTCCGACTCAGATCGTTGCTGTGGGTCGCATCGCTTCAGACACAAGTGAAGGAAGAATGAACGCAGCTTCCATGGTCTTGGAGACCAGTCGTCGCATGGGCGCTGGACTGCGAGTACCTCTACGTATGGAGAAGGGAGGATACGACTTTTTCCCCGGCAAGATTGTTGCTCTCCGCGGCAATAACCCGTCGGGTGAGTATTTTAGTGTCACTGAGGTTTTGGCCGTACCCTCGCTGCAGCCGCCGGCCACAGCACCCACTGCCATCGACGTACACAACGAACGCTTGCAGAGCGACGACGGTACTGAGACGCGTCCTCTGAACATTATCATCGGAGCCGGTCCCTACACTACAGACAGTGACTTGTCCTTTGACAGTTTACACGAACTCTGCTCGCAGGCTGCAGACACCAAGGCCGATCTTCTCATCCTCAGCGGCCCATTTATCGACATTGAGCACCCCAAGATTGCCAGTGGTGACTTTTCGTTACCTGCCGACACCAAAATCGATCCTTCTTCCGCCACCCTCACAGATGTCTTCCGCGTCCTCGTCTCTCAACCGCTCTCTCGCCTCGCACAGACATTACCTAGCATCACGATAATCCTCGTACCGTCAGTCCGCGATGCCGTCTCAAAACACGTCAGCTGGCCGCAAGACCGCCTGGCCCGCAAGGAGTTGGGCCTACCCAAACAAGCAACCTGCGTCACGAACCCCATGACCGTGTCTTGCAACGACTTCATGGCGGCAATCAGCAGCCAAGACGTCCTCTTCGAGATGCAAAGGCAACGCGTGGTCAGCGGTCTCAACAGCGACGCCCTAGCATCCCTAGCCCGCAATCTCCTCACCCAACGCCACTATTTCCCAGTCTTTCCTCCGCTACCCAGAGATGAGAAGGCATTGACTGTGGGTGCCAGTTTGGATGTTGCCTACATGAAGTTGGGCGAGATCTTGACCGTCAGCCCTGATTTACTGGTGTTGCCTAGTGTGTTGACACCGTTTGCAAAGGTTGTGGATGGAGTGCTGGTTGTTAATCCTGGACAGGCGAGTAAGAAGAGGGCTGCGGGCACTTTTGCGAGGTTGATTGTTGGGCCGAGAGAGTTGACCGAGGACGAGAGGGAGAAGGATGAGGATGTTGATCATCAGTTGTTCAACAGAGCGCGATGTGATATTGTCAGGATATAAGGGTGCGTTTGATGTAGGCTGAGTCTAAAAGAACCATCATCTCGAGTTTCTTCTATTTATGTGCAGACAACAAACCTCCATCCTCTTTTTCACAACTTGCTCTTTCCCTCGTCTCCCACCACGACGGGATCAATATTCGTCTTGTCATGCTCACACGTACTGCACACCCTCCCCCTCTGATCCCTAATCACACCCCTAATCGCCGCCTGCTTTCCCCCCACATGCACAACCTCACACTCCACCCTCACTTCCTCTCCCACCCTCACTGCCCGCACATACTTGACATCCAACACCCTACTCACTCCCCCCAACATCCAGAACCCGGGTGTAGAGACAGCGGCGAGGGCTAGTGTGGTGCAGTTGTCGTAGAGGAGGGCGTGGGCTGCGCCGTGCAGGTTTCCGAGTGGGTTTGCGTAGTAGGATGGAGGTGTGTAGAGGAAGGTTACGAGGGAGGTTGTAGGGGTTGGTGTGGAGACTGAGAGGAGGGACAAGAGGGTTGATGTGGGAGTGGGGGTGTAGAGGGGCGAGCTGAAGCGCTGGAGGTTTCGTCAATCGTTTGATTCTTTATCTTTTGGCGGCGGAGAGGGAAAGGAGGTGGATGGAGATGGTAGGGCGTTGAAGTCTTTGCACGAAAGTAACATGATTTCTTTGATAATATCTTGTGTTTGTTTCTTGTCTTTCGAGTCCGTCCTGTTCTTCTTTGTAACAGAGGTTCTGGATGATTGAAACAAAAGAAAGAGATACTTACATCTTCGCCCTCATGTCCACTCTTGTGTATCGACATCATGCGCTCTACCTTCTGCCTCGGCGACAGTGTAGCCCAGCCCTCGTATCCTTTATCCGCAAACATGTCCCCTGGCGTCTGTGGCATTGGAAAAGCTTTATAATAGAACAAAAGTTGGCTTGTCAAATTTTCGAGAACGGTGTTTCCGGCAAGAAAACAAAAGGATACAGAAGAAAGGTGACAAGTAACACAGCAAAGAGACAAGTTGTGGTTCTGCTGCTTTCGTCGGGAGGGAAACGGGATGCGGAGAGAGGAAGCAGTCGAGCCTCGGCTCAGTGGTTGACGTCTTGTTGATACCACAAAAACGATACCATGCCTCATAGTGTTTACAGAAAGAACAAGGAGACATGGGAAAACATCTCATGGAAGGAGCGATGGGAACAAACTTACATTCGAGAATCTAAACAGATTGGCCGGCATCCCAATGACGTCCCAGTTCTGATAGTATGAGCGCTCCACCAGTGCAACAGACGAGGAGCTGACACTTGACGGGAGAGTAGAACAAGTGGAAAGACATGATCAAAAGAAGATAAACATTCTGTCTAGAAAAAGCCACATGCTAAAACGTAAAACAACAGAAAGCCCCATACGCCTCGCTGACTTTCAACAGAATCGAAGAAACTGCAAAAACAAACCACGCTCGACATTGAAAGGAAAAAAAAAAAAAAGACAAAAAGGTCAACTATGTACAAGACCTCCGTTGCTTTTTGGAAGAAGGAACAAACGACTCCACATACACCTCATATGCATAATGTCCTGATCACCTGTTTTTGTAATATGCAAAATCAAATGCTTCTTCATATCATCTCTTCTGTTTTATCCCTTTCTGTTCTTGCCCCAGCGCAAGCGACTGGTAGGGCCGCTGGAAGATGTGGCGGCTTGCTGAGGTTTCTGCGGCTCGGCGAATCTGATGTTGGTTGGCGGTTGGCGAGGTGCATTGTCTTCGTCTTCGCTGTCGCTTTCGTCCTCTTGGGTGATACCCAGAGCGCCTTCTCTGCGTCTGCGCTCTGCGGCCGTTTCGCCTTCGGTATCCGAGTCCAAGCGGGACTTGCGAGGTCGTGCACTGCCGCTTGCCACTCGAACGTCTCGGGGACGATTGAAGTAATCGGCACCCGGTGCGTCTTCAGTGCCTTGTGCGAGTGCGCCTTCTCTGCGACGGCGCTCGGCGGCTGTTTCGGACTCGATATCAGACGGATAGCGCTCACCCTCGGGTCGAGAAGGAGGGACTCTGGCAGTGCCATCGTCCTCGCTGTCCTCCTCGATAGTGTCCTGGCGTGATTTATCAGCACGCTCCCGTGCTTCTCTGCGTCGCTTCTCGGCTGGTGTCTCGCCGGCTCCGCTTGATCGGCGGAGATCGCCAGTCACATCATGGAACGGTACGACTTCGTCGTTCGAGTCGACCAGAGTCAGCCCTTCTGGTCCAGAGGGGGCGTCTGTGTGACTCGGCATTCTCTTGACCTTGGCGTTGTCGGTCAAGTCAGATTGACCGTTCTCTGCAGGAGATTGTCCCTTGAGGTTTGTCGCGGTATCTCTACTGTGCAATCTGACGGGTCTGTTCGCGGGTAGCGACTCCAGGCGGTGAGGAATTGAATCCTCGTGGCCCTTCTTGGCGCCTTCTCTTGCCTCCCTCTTGATAGCCTCGGGAAGATCACTCTCCTCGACAAGCGAAGCACGCTGCTTGGCGTTGAGGCTCGAGATCTGTCTGACAAACTCTGCCTTGCTCATTCTCTGACCACCGGCAACTGAGAAGCGCAGACGATCATCATCCTCAGCCTCTTGCTCAGCCTTCTTCCTCCTCTTCTCCTCCCTGGCATTGGAGGAGCCTTGCTCTGTCTCGTCAGCCTTGCGTCCAGTGATACTCAAAGCCGTACCCATGCGAGCAAGACCTCGTCTGGTTGGGCCTGCAGGTTTGGCACCGTCGCTCGATGCGCCTGCTTCTCCCTCTTTCGTCTGCTTGGATTTTTTAGGCGGGGCCTCGATGTCGTACTTCTTCAAGACTTCACCGTCTTCGTCCTCCACGATGATGGTGTTGCCGAACTGGTAAGCACGTGCGGGTCCTCTCTTGGGAGCTGACTTCTTGGGTGTTGACTTTTCGGCGTGATCCTCCTTCTTACGAAGACCTCCGAGGTGAGCCATCTTCTTGCGCCACTCCCTCTGAGGATGCTCAATGTCCTTCTTGAACTCGTGCATCACCGCGCCGTCTTCGTCTTCGTTCTCAGCGTGATTGTCCTTTCTGCGAGCAACACCATGATGGACGTCTTGATCGCGCATCAACTTCTTGAGTTCGTCCCTCTCGCGCGCTTCTCGTTGTTTGTCCGTATCGCCTTCATGGGTCTTCTTGACAGCGAGAACATTGCCTTCTTCGTCTTCATAGACAGTCTCACCGCCCTCTTCATAAACCTCACCTTCAGGCTCACCGGGTTCATCAGGCTCATCGTCGTCGCGCTTGGCAGGACCCAATGGTGGCTTGCCGTTAGCAGCATTCGGCGAAGCATCAGACTCGCTACGAGAAGTGGATTCCTCAAGCTTCTCACTTTCGCTGCGTTGAGGTCTAATAGCTGACTGACTGATAGGGCCACCAGCACCGTATTGAGACTTTCGCGACCGACGTCTGCTTAGTGGACGAGCAGGGGTATCATCTTCGCGTTGACGACGAAGGAAATTGGGAGGGAAAGCACCATATTCGCCCTTCTCCTCCAGTGACTCGTCCGTATCATCAGGTCTTTGTTGAGACATGGACGTCTTGGAACGCGACTGGATACGAGGAAGTCTGTCCATCCAGGACTGGTCGTTGCCTTGAGTGTAGGACATTGTCAGTGTAAGAGTGTTGATGTGCTTTCCAAGGGTAAAGACAGCGATCGAAGATCCGTGAACAAGAATTGAAGTGATGACCAGGAAAGTTGTGATGGGCCAGATGAGTTCAATAATATTAAGATGTTCGAACCCAGCCTCGGGCAATTCGCCAAGTGGTGTTGTACTCTCTGTTTCGAGCTCAGCTCTTGCCAAGATGGCAACGAAGATTGCGCCGACACCGATGGGACCAAAGTGCCCAGCGAAAAGCGCCTCTCTCCAAGTCTTGATATCGGGGATAAATGGTTTGAGTGCAAGCATGATAGGTATACGACGGAATAGCAGGACCAGAATTGCAAGAACGACCAGTCTCCAAGCACTCAGACCGATAACGGCAGAGTCGAATTGAGCCCAGGGAATGATGGTGCCAAAATAGACGAAGAAGGCCAAATTGATGAGCAAGTCGATGACGTTGGAGACGTGAGATTCTTCAGTCTTCTCCGTGAACCAACCATCATTACTGAAGCCAACTCCGCAAGCGAAACCGACGAGCAGATCGTCCATGCCCAGAATGGAGCCGGAGCCAGCACAGAACAGAGCCAATACGAAGTAGAAGACCAGGAAAGATTCACGATCGATCAAGTTGCGTTCGTGCGCAAATCTGACGGCATGGCGGGCAATGTATCCAACAATGACACCGTAGATGGCACCAAATACACACTCGTACAGAATCGAGACGCAGAACCATTCGAGAGCAACCTCGTTGGGATGGTGGTGGTAGCGGATAATGTAGATAGCCAGATAAATGAACGGAAAGGCCATACCGTCGTTACAGCCGGACTCAGCAGACAGCAGATCTCTCAAATGCTTGGGGACTCTCTGAGCGAACTTGCCTTTACCAACGACGGAGGAAGCAAGAACGGGATCAGTAGCAGTGACACAAGCAGCACAGCAGAGACTGTCGAGCCAGTTGAGTGGTGGAACGAGGGCCCAGATGAACAGACTGGTCACGAGCCAACCGAAAGTCATGACGGGGATGAGGAGAAGAGTGACGGATCGCCAATGGCGTTCCATGTAGAACTTTGGCAGTTCGACTCCTACGGCAAAACATTGGACGACCAGAACGATACGGGAGAACTCCAGGGTAATGCGGTCCTCGTTTCCCCATGTGCTAGGATCGATGAGGTTGGCAGCATGTGGACCAAAGATGATACCACAGATGGTGGCGACGGTGGCCTCGCCAATGTATAGTTTTTCTTTAATAAGAGACGAACATAACATGAACAGGCTGGTAAAGCCGCCGAGGATGATGTAGACCAAGTGCGGCTTGTCGACGCTCAGATGTTCCCATGCCATGGTGGCAGGATAGAGGAGTGATTAAGTAGCGGTAACGGAACGATAGTGATGTTTAGGGTCTCGTGTCGTGATTGTCAGGGTCGGGAGCCAGAGTAGATGTCGACAGTTGCATGCGGTCGTCGGGTGCGCCCAGTCGCCGCTCCCAAAAGCTACGGTGGGGTGTGTTTGGGTTGATGGGTCGTCGTCAAGACGAAAGAAGCGTGCGGGCAAAGTGAGAGGCGAGTGCTTCGAAGACCGAAGAAGCGAGATCCAGGATCTGTTGACCAAGAACGAAAGTCTTGTCGCTGACTCTTTGCCGACCTTGGCGGGTGTGAAGCCAAGCAAGCACGTTTGGCGGGATCAAGACCAGGAAGCGATTGTGGTCGACTGGCTCTGTTCGAAAGTCCAATCGTGGGGTCGCGACTCTGGTTTGTCCTTGTCGTAATCGCGACAAAAGACACAGCGACTGCAGCTGACGTCTATATGCGGATTGGGGTCAACCAAGATGTCAAGCAAAATACCAAACAGGCGGCGAAAAACGGGCAGGATGACGACGGTGGTTGGCTCACCCTCTCCAGGAACCCCGGACGCAAATCAGCTCCTTGGCGTGGAATCAACACAATCAACCACAATCAATTTCCGCGTCATGGCCCGCCCAATTCTTGGTTTAAGTTGGTCTGCTCTTGATTGCCTGACGTGAGGTGAGTCTGTAATATGAACTCCGAGTGACATGCCAGACAAACATGGTGCTTGGTCTTCTTGTTCTTGCCATTGTTTTTGGCTTTTGCTTGTCCGCAACCTTCGGGTGGGGCTCAAAAGAGCCAGACGTGCCGCAGAGATGCCCTAAAGAAGTCATCGGCGAACCCTATTTTCTTGTTATAGGGGGTGAATACACATCATCATCGCCTATTCCCGAGCCTGAGGGAAACAATCTCTTATGTGCTAATCACTTCGCCCTTCGAATCGCCATATACTTAACGTTGGAAGAATCCTGAATAGCAGACGCATTCTGGCCGCCTAGAAAGTGGAAAGGATGACATGATAGAATTTCTAAACTTCTCGAATGCCGCGGAACCTTTTATGCTTCTATAGTTCAGTGACGCGCTGTGAGTGCTTTTGTACAATCCTTTGAGAGGAAGGATGAACCAATCCCGTAAACAAAAACGCCTGCCCAAATGCTGCTGTTGCTCTGTCTTGACGAGGCTCTGCCAGCAAAGCCAGACTCTGTATCTTCCATCTTAAACCTTCAGGCTGGGAATATCGGGAGTCTCGTCGGTGACCTGTACACCTGCGCTGTCCTTTTCTGCGCCGCCCGAGATGTCACGTAGGGACTCTTGTTTACCGCCACGGAGGTACTCTTCGTACTCGCCAATCTTCTTGCCAGCATCGATCCAGCGCTGCTTGTATGCTTCCCGACGTCTGTCGCACTCCTTGTTCAAGGCGGGCCAGTATGCCTTGTGGTCATAGTCGAAGTTCAATTCACCACCATAGTTTTTCCATAGCTGTTGTGTGGGCACGTACTTCTTAAGGTCCTCGTTGAACTTCATCTTTTCCTTGGTAACGGGGTCGATGAAGGGCGAAATGAGCTTGAAGAAGGTGCTGACGTACCAGGGCACTGTGGCAGGTCAGCAATGTACATATAGACATCATTGGTTTCACGTACGCTGGGAGATCAGAGCTCTGCCGAGTCTCTCGGGGTTGTGGTTTTGAAGGATGTTCAGAACCTGTCTAGCTTGACCCACGCTGGGAGTGCTACCGCTCGTGGCACCCTTAAAGTCGATGAGGAGGGCAGTCGTCTCTTGTCCCGGACCCATCATGTCGATGACTCTATCCAGCATGAAAGCAAGGTGATGAATCTGGCGGTCGCTGTTCTTTGTGTTTTGCTTGCCAGGGCTGAGGTACAGACAAGGACGAGCGTTGATGTCGTAGCCCATGATGACCTGCTTACCCGTCTCGTTCTCTGGAGAAATGTAGTCGGCTGTGAAAGTATCGGCACCATACTCGCGTCTCCAGGAGAGAGTTCCTTGCAAACGCTTGAGGGCGCTGGGAACGTCCCACTTGGTAGCACGAAGGTAGCGGAGGAGACACTCGCGGGTCAACCACATGCGCTCGTGATCTGTGATGGGCTCGTTGGTGGCATCCTTGAGTGTGTTGCTGGGAATTGTGGTCCATGCAGAAACAGTGGATAGTACTGAAGCATACTTGGACTCTTGGTCGGCGGTCAAGGCGGCTGGAGGGTTCGGCTTGCACTCAGGCAGAGCGACGGTCAGGGGAGTCTTGATAGGTCCGGTCGGCGCGGGGTCGGTGATGGCCTCAGAGCCCGCTGACAGGGACGGCGCTTTGCTCGAGAGGGAGGGAGCTTTGCTCGAAGTCTTCAGATATGTCAGAGTAGTTCTCTAAACCCTTCAAAGCTTCATTTGATACCTGTGATGCCATCTTTAGGTATGTGTCGGGGAGCTGTTATCGAGGCGGAGGGGTCTTTTGTACAGGGCAGAACAGGGACGAGATATCGACAATCGATGCTGGAATATCTTTGATAACGACACGCAGCACGTTGAATACGACGACACACAATACGCTGAATACGACGGATGAAGCTGAGGATTCAGACAGAAAGATGTAACAATTCAGCAAGACACACGGCTCCTACGAATAGATAGGTAGGTAGCCAAGGGGATGCCCAGCAGCGATGGCGGCGACGACGAGCGTCATCTCACTATTTTCAGCCGCGCTCTGACCCTGGCCCGCGCTCACGGACTTTCTTCTTCGGCCTCCGGACGAAAGCTCTCCCGACATGCAGCCATTCATCATCGTAGGTAATGCTTTTGGACTTCGATACCTACTCCGAGTAGCTCGTGAATGACAGAGATCTCCTCTATACAGTATATATCTGTACCTGCTTCTGATATCAAGAACCAGATCAAGTACGGAAAAAGGCTGGTTGTACAAGTTTCTCTGGTATCATACATGTTTCGAGGAGAATGATGATGAAACTCGAGTTCGAAAGTAACCATCCTCGACTGAAGTTGGCCACAAGTGTCACGTCTCTGCAGTGGAAAACCCTTTCGTGACATAGGATATATGAACATATCAATGCCTCTCGCGTGTTGAGATAAACGGAAAAGATTGTCAAGAGTGCAACCCTGATGAATGTTCATATCTACCAGGGTCCAGGTCGGTCGTGTGCTCAACTGGAAAGATGTAACCTGGTAGCCTCGTCTCTTGCAAAGGCCAGTCCTTAGAGCCTAGTCGTGTGTCTCGACATGCTCACTCCCAGCCACCTTCTCTATTCGCTCTATCAACCTCGGTCGTCATCCTCTCCATCCACCTCCTCACCAACTCCCCATTCTCGGCTTTCAGCTTTTCCTTTTCCCTCACGACAGCATTCAACTCCACGGTCAGCGCCACAATCTCGTCTTGCACTTGCTCGACCAGCTTTTTCTTTGCCCTCAACTCTTCATCACGGTCTTTGAGTTTGCGCTCGAGAGAAGCCAGTTGGCGATGCACAGAAGTGAGTTGGGCGGTCAATGTCTTGTTGGAGGTGGTGAGTGCAGTGGTTGTAGTCTGATGGGTTTGGAGCTGTGATGCGAGGGCTGAGCGGGCGGCTTGGGTTGTGCTGAGGTCTTGACGCAGGCGGGAGATTTCGTCGTGAGATTGTAGGTTGAGGGGGTCGGCGGTAGAGATGGATGTTGTATGAGTAGTGGTGGCTATGGTTTTGCGGTCGGCCAAACGAGTGTCTTGTGGTGGTGTCAGCGAGTAGCCGTAAAAGTAGAGTTGAGGATGCCGCTGCGTACAGGCGTCGATGTAGGCTTTATGTATAGATTCGCGTCTGTCGCGGACATCAAGAGCCGCGAGGTAACGCGTGCTCCAATCGGCCATGTTCACATTGTTGTGGTGTAGTCGTTGGCATGAAGAGTTGGTCGAGCCAATGTCACTACCTTGGGCAGTCGCTGACATGTGACGATGCCAAGCCTCGAGAGCCACCAGGTAAGGTATTCTTCTTCTTCTCGACAACCAACAGATAGCCTTTCGTAACCGTATCTGCTCACCCTCCCCGGATCTGACATTCCTCTAGCCTTGTATGGTTCAGGCAGCAACTTGCTTCGAACGTGGTGGGGATATGTATGTTAGATGTCCAGTCTTTAACAGCATGCTGCAGGCTCGTGTGGCGCGCAAATCATCCTTCCGACTTCTGAGTGTTCATGATCTTACGTGGAAGTACTACAGCAAGAGAAACTATCTCCTCCCAGTGCTGTATGAATTGCATATGCTCGACACACAACAGATAAAATGGCCATGTCAGTGCCAAATCCTGCCGCGGTGCTTCGCCGGAAGGAAGGCTTTGTGTGTATGCATGCCGACACAGCCGCCATTCCCGGCCTTATTCCCTACAGTATAAGTAGCTGAGCCACATTCTTACTTTAACCCTCTTCCCACACCTGTCACCTCTATAGATATAGCATCACCACCTTGCCAACTGCACCTGATAAATTCCATCCTATTCAGATACACACTCTACGAAAAATCTCAAAGCATCATGGGCAGACTCTCCCACGAATCCTCCAGCTCGCGCTCCTCCCTCGACACCACCTCAAACGGCGAAGGCCTCCCCCTCTACTCTGACATCTCCGTCGCTTCACCTGCCGACCTCACTGCCCCAGGAGAAAAAGCAACACCAGATGAAGTGCGCGAGTTTCTCGTACAGTTGCTCATCAAGAACAGAGGATTACATCCAGACCATGCAAGAAGAGTAGCTGCCAAATGGACACTGGGCACCGGTCGCGAGTTGACCACTTATCCTCCCCTGCTGTATGCCGAAATATTTGGCTTGGAGGATGCTTGGATGGTGTACAAAGAAGCCAAACTCTTCATCCGCATGGAGAAGAAAAAGGGCAAGCCCGATGGAACGTGTAAGTCATATTCTTGTCCGTCTGTCTGCTAGAGTTCACACTAATGTGCTTTTGGTTTACCAGGGATTGCCATCGGCATTATCTTCATGATATTTGGCGGTTCGCTGACAGTGTTGATGTTGACGGATATTGACGTACACACCGCCATCAAGGTCATCTCTGGCTTTGCCACTGGCATCTCGGGCGTCCTCTTATTCATCGTTGTCATGTGTGCCATCTTTGACAAAACGACCGAGGAGACCAAGATCGAGAATGAGTTGACCGCCGGTCTGGTCAAGAAGAGCAAGGACTAAACAAAGACATATACTCGCTTGATGAAAGAATGCCTTGTTGTCGCCTGTTTTGACCCCCTCCATATTGATGGCGCTGCAGATCGGGGTCTTGTGATGTGGTGTCGTAGGATTCTTGCCAAGTGCTTGGTATACCACAAGCCATGTGAAGCACAACCGCTCTCTTCCAAGCCATCGCTTGGAGGTGATCGGCACGAGCAACAAGGCATACACAAAGTGGTTGCCGCTGTCACCACAATTTTGTTGCTCCACGATGTTTCGATTCAGGCAGATGGAACTCATAAGGTTCGAGGTGCCTTGTTCAAGACTGCAAGGCGCAGCTTCCACTAGGCGAATGACGGCACAGCCATCGAGTAGTCATTCAGAGCCTGCCAGAAGACCAATCGTCGTTACTCTCGAGGCACAAGGCAAGGTATAGCATGGGGAATAGTCTGAAACGCCGCCATCCTGAAGGATGGCTTGGTATTGTGATCTACACAAGTTCAGCTGAACGGTAGACGCCGCACAGCCGTTTCTTTCCAATGTGACAGATGATAGACACATTGTAGGAGAACGTCTAGAACTATAAAGTCGGCATGAATGGCTCTCGCTGTTCGTGGCAGCTTTTGTCAGATATTCAGCATCCAAGCACTTTTGAGATCATTGAGCCTCAATTCCCGCCACCTCACCATGCGCGCCTTCCATACCGCCATCCTTTCCACCCTCCTCGTGGCAATGTCGCATGTAGTCCAGTCTCAAGACTGTGACCTCGTCGATCAGCAAGCTTGCTGCTACGTCGAAGCTGATGGCGGCAGCGACACCTCCTATTGCTGCAACGGCTCTATCGTGGGCAACTCAGATAGCTCTGGCGCATCGGCTCTCAACGATCTTATCTGCTGTCAAGATGACGGTCGCACGGGAATCTCTGTCGGATTGGATGTCACCACCTGTAAAGCTGGCTCTGCCACCCCTTTGACCGCCAAAGGGACTGCGGCAAGCACTGTTGCAGACGTCATCAAGAGTATCAGCGCTTCGAGAAGTGCTAGCAGAGAGTCATTGTTTAGCTCGGCTTCAGCCTCAAGGGCAAGTGCTGCTGCTGCGACGGCTTCGGCGACAAGCACTGGGGCATCTGGTGCCTCGAGCTCGTCGATTGGGTCGACCGGATCATCTTCTAGCAGCATATCGAGGTCCGAGTCTGGTTCATCTTCCTCAGCTATCGCAGCTGGTACGACCTCTTCATCTGGCTCGGCGGCAGCTGTGACTTCCTCTCCAACAAGCACTGGTGGTGTTGCGATGATGACCATGGACGTCTTCAATGCTGCGATGGCTGGTGGACTCGCTCTTTTCGCGGCTGCCCTGTAGCTGAGTCGGCGACCAGGATCCTCAGCGCATCTTGATTCTGGGGGCATGCCCATTCCGCGTTACTCTGCTGTCAGACAGTGCATTCGCTTGTCGGTGTGCAAGCTGAGATTGGCCTTGTCGTTTCTGCATTCAGCAAAAGGTGCCAGCAGGAATCCAATTTGAAGAGGCCGCAGTGCACCTTATTGCTCATAGCTCGGGCGCAGAGGCTGACAGCTGAAGATTTGTTTTCTCAAATGCTCTGCAACTTACAATTGATTGGATCACATTAGCATACTCTTGACTTTCTGGGCGCGTTTCCTTGATTTGTCCAATTGGGAGCTGCAGGTCTGGAAGCAGTACTCACCTCGTGTCCCTGCGGTACGGCATGGTGAAGCAAGCCCGATATAATTCCCCTGGTAGTTCTGCCAAAGAGTTTGATGGATCATATCTCCAGACTCAATGTCGTAAATGTGGTGATCAGCTGATGTTGTGACAACGAGCTGGAACGCTGGACTCGATTTGAGAGACTTTGCCAAAGTCTATCGTCAGTCATTCCATGATGGGCTGTTCCTGCAGCTATGTCGTCGTCTTGCACTTGGTGTGGTGGTGTTCGGTGATGTTCGTGGATTGTACCACTGCAAAGTATTCTCCGCCTGCAGTGTGTTGCGGAACGGGGCGGCGAATTCGCAGCAAGCAGTAGATACATGTATACATCCCTAGCTAAGAGAAGCAAGTGCTTACTCACACTGCCAGATGCAGTAATGGGTCGTTGACCAGAACGAGGCCGACCTCGCTAGAAACTGCGCAAACCAGCAACCCTGCCGTGTCTCGGAGTATAAGGCGGCGGAGGCTAGCTGAGGGAACAGTGGATGTAGATGAAGGAGGGTTGGCAAGAGTGAGCTGGAAGGATTTAGGATCCTTCGTGTGGTTACTTACCCCGCTGTACCCCAGAAGGATCGAGCAGAGGCAGGTTCGGAATCCGGATCGTTCTTGGCAGCCCTCGACCTAACCTCCTTCTGCTTTTAAAGTTACGAGCTCCTGTCATCTTCAGCGTTCGCCCAAGATAGATTGTTCAGCGCAGCAAAACTAGTCGATTTTCTATCTCGATGCAGGAAACATGGCAGGTCTAGGGCAGCGTTCGATTCCGAGTGCCCATGATCAGACCCAGACTCGAACACGTGCGTCGACGACGACCACTAAGACCAAGGTTTGTGCCAATGCATGTAATCGATAAAGCGGTACAGAGCCCTGGACAGTCCCATACCGACTCCATACCTCAGCTGCCATTGCAAATGGAGAGAATCGGCAATAGCGTGCATCTGAACTTCGGGAGAGCCGAGAAGCAGCTGGGCATTGCACGCAGACTAACTTGACCAAGCACACTATCACGTTCGAGCATCAAAAGCAGAAAGCTACCGCCAACTATCTGTGGACCAGCGCTATACTTGGCGTCTCGAGAAGGCGTCAGCTCGGTCATGCCGAGCCTACGGTCCTGAGCCTGCTAGCCACAGATTTCTCGAACCTGGACACGGTAAGAGACACTATTGAACACCACTGAGGAGCCAGCGCGACGTCCGTTCACGGTGTATGGTCCTTGTTGTAGACAAGTCTGGGCTGTTGACCGAGAGGTATAAAGCATGGCCTCTCCCCTGTGGACAGGAGACTATCCAGCAACAACATTTCAGTCTCGACAAGCTACCAACAAGACTCTTGCTATACTTCATCGTCTCTTTAATTCAATATGCGCTCTATCACACTCATCGCCGGCCTTGCAGTACTTGCTGTAGCCTCTGCTGCACCTCAAGTCTTTGATCCTGACCAGCTCACCGACGTTCCCGCTCCTCCTGTCTCTGATGTTCCTATCGGAGCTGGTACTGAGATCATCCCTTTGGATGAGAACGCTGTGGTAGCTGATGCTGTCGCCGCTATCATTGCCGACCCCTCTCCCGACATCGACGCCAGCATTCCGGCTGCCATTTCCAAGAGGTCCACCAGAGCAAAGGCAAGACGTACCACTGGTACCTGTGCACCTCAGCCCGTGGGCTACGGTCCTCTTGTCTCCCCGGACACTGCGAGTGCCTTCCAGAACTATCCCGACTTCGCAGCCGCGGCTACCAATGCTCCACTCCCGTCTGGATATGATGTTCAGTTCACCAACCAATGGGCTTCAGTGAGCGCTTGTAGCTACCAAGGCTACAAGACTTACAAAAGCTACGATGTCAATCAAGCAGCCGCCGATTGCAACAACATCAAAGGTTGCAAAGGATTCAACATCTTCTTCGAGCGCGATCCTTCTGTGGTAAGTGTCAAGATTTCTTGTGCAGACAACAGGAACTAACCGTGATATAACAGGACCCTGGCTACGGCTGTGATAACCCTGCTAGTACCACAGTGATCAAGGTTAGCAACATCACCGGATCTCTTGTTCGATTGATTCTGACCAAGTAGGCGTCTTTCTGGGGCAATGTGATTACTGCCGCCTCTGCGACCAACAAGGGACAATACCGTGACAACTTCCAGGTCGTCATTGCTGGATCTAACGCCTACAATGTCAAGCAATGCAGAACCGACGTCTATGGCTGGACCCAGACTCAGCTTGGCGACTGCTCCATCAACGCTCCCGCTACTCCCTGCGCGCCCGACGGCAAAGACGCCTACCTCACCATGCAGACTTTCCCTGACGGCAATTTCGACAACAACCGCTGCAAGGCTCAATGCGATATCATCACCGGCCAAAGCTCGAAAACACCCTGCAACTTCTTCACCTCTTACATGTCAGTCCAGGAGGGCAAGTGCGGTATCCAGGTCTGTGCTTTCTACAAGCGTGCCTTCGACTCGAGCTACTGCACCAACAAGGGCGATCCGGTCAACAAGATCACTAACAAGTGGGCTTCATCCTTCACCAACCAAGCCAACGACGGCTCAAGCATTTGTCCCATCAATAAGCCCGTCTACTTCCGCCATTAAGCTCTGTTTTGTCTAAGAATTGAGTCTGAGTGGTTGATATTGTCGATGGGTTGACCTGTACCTGATCCTGCCGATCTTCTCGCGTTGCTTTTGGGATTGTGTCTTTTTTTGTCTCTCATTGTATCTGTTCCCTAGTCAATGTCATGTATTCTGCGAATGAGAATTTAAAAGCAACACTTCCAGTTCCGGTGTTTCCGTCACCTGTTTCTTAACTTTGCGAACTTGTCAATTGCCTTGGGCTGCCCAAAGGACAATTTGTGCCATCACTTTGTCGCCTTTCATGTTTGTCACGCCTGTCTACGCCGGGTCTTGCGCTACACACCAAAACATAGCTAAGCAGGGTTTAGGCGATGTCAACTCTTGGTGGAGGATATCACTTTTCTCCAAAAAGTATTTTGAATTTACTACATACAGTATTTAAGCACACCGGGAGCGAGCTAGTGGTTGACTATATCACTAGTTCTTGCCTAGAAACTTGGCAATGTCCTGCTGTTGGCGATGTACAATGTTCATAGCTTCATCAGTGTCGTACAAGTCGTACCAACCAGGCGCTTCATGAGGCGGATCGCCTGCCCAGACTTCGCCAAATGCGTTTGCATGTTGGGTCTCTGGACGGTAAAGTCCACCATATGCCCAAGGGCAAGTACCTATGTACGAACCATTCTCAGACTTGAAGTCATCCACAGCGGCACCGATGATCGTCTGCGAACAAGTCAGAGATTGGAAGAAAAGACTGATGTGCGAAGGAACTTACGTTAAAGTATTCGTCCTTGTTGCTGGTTCCTGCAGAGCTCAGATATAGATACTCTTTACCCACATTCTCCCAGTTGTTTCTTGCCATTCCAAACTCTTCCAAGAATACTGGTTTGTTGATCTCTTTACTCCACTCACTAGAGTTGGCTATAAATGCGGTGGCAAAGTTCTTTGCAGCTTCGAGGTTTGCAGAGGATGAGTTTAGCATATCGTAAACGCCCCAGTTTTGCACCCAGCAATGAGTGGTGCCGTAATCGACGGTGGAGAAGTTGTGGACGGCTTGGTAGTACCATTTCCCTTGCTTGCCCTCGAAACCGACATTGACGAGTTGGTTGGGGGCGAGCGATTTGATGTAGGCGCTGCTGTTTTTGACCCATGGGATGATGGGGTCTTCTGGCGCGGCGGGCAGCTCGAGAGAGTAAGGGCCGAGATATTCGGTCGGGACAATGGCGGGTTGGGGTTCGTTGGCTAGTTGCCATGTCATGACTGTAGCGTCGTCTTTGTATACACGGCCATTGATTGTGTTTTTACGATTCAGGACTTCGGAGATGTGTCCGTGGTACCACTCCTGACACTGTGGATTGGTGTAGAACTGATTTGCGTAGGCAGTAAAGTTGCTGTATGGTGCTGCATCCACACCCTCCACCGTGTAGTTGCCCCATCCGGTACCAGGCTCCGAGCGCTGAGGGGCGGCCGTCAGGTTCCAGGACGAAGGGTAGGGAATTTGACTGTTGTTTGTCGCCCAAGAGACGTATTGACCGTAACCTCCGCTCCACTGCCATGTGTTCGCAAGAGTCATGGTTGCTCTCATACCTCGCTTGCTCATCTCGTTCAAGCAGCGGTCGAGGCCGACAAAGATGGCTTCGTTGTATGCACCAGGCGCTTCCATCAAAGCGGGATACATTCTGAAGGGCTGATGCGTGGGGGCACCTTCCGAAGACGCCATGATGCGAAGGTGATTTACGCCATGAGCCTGCATCTGATCCAGCTCAGTAGTGAAGCGAGAGTAGTTGCCTCCAACGTGGTCGTCGGCAGCCAGATTCATACAAGACCAATAGTTGAGTCCGGTCAGATATACAGTGCCCTGGCGGTCTTTAAGCTTGAAGCCATCGACTGAAACAAAGTCGTCGGCAGCAATGCCATGATCTGGGTGTGGAGCATGCGGTCCATGTGGTGCGGCAGAGATGAGCGTGGGAGTAATTGCAGCCGCCGTCAAGACAGAAGCCCAGATTGGGATGATCATTCTTGCTGTTCCTGTGTCTCTCTTCTATGAAGAAGCAAGGTACAACTCGAACTCATGACAGAAGCACCTTCTTTATACTTCATCATCTTAGGGCTTGCCTGCAGCAACTGTGCTCGGCGGTCGATCCCCATGATGGCATGAGGTTGCATTTCTCACGAAAGCATGTTTCCTGCAGCTGCCGGCAAGCACGATTAGAAAGTTGTACAGAAGCCCTCGAGCCCCTCACTGCACCTTGCTGGGAAGATCGTAGTGATTTGAATGTGATGTCTGCCGAACCCCGCTGTGGTAATCGGCGGATAAATGACAGATGGGTGGAAGAATTGTGGGGGAAGCTCATCTTGTGCGAAAAGGATTCGGAGGACGATGCTCCGATACACTGATCGAGCTACTCTTACCATCGTGAGCTGTTCATCGAACTCGCGTCATCTGAGCGATGACTTGACTTTTCAATCAACATCAACACAGCAGCCAGTCGCTTTGCCGCAGAAGTTGCGCAGAATAGGAGCCCCCCGACCGCCGCTGCGCATCACCATTGTTCACAGTGATGTACGGATAGACCAGCTCTCAAGACTGCTTGCCGTTACAGTGATCTTAGCATCTCCCCGGCAGCCGAATAGCCCGGTATCCGGAAGACCTTGACATCCTTCAACGACTAAACGTGATGTACTAGAGATTCGAAACGATGGTTGACTCGAAGTTTTGACACCGAATTCTCGGAGGCTGGGCGCACGCTATAAGCTGAACATTGCCGCACGCAACACCACGACTCTGACTATACAGCTTTTCATACCACTCTTTTACGCATCGAAAGAAGCGGCCTGCTGGACAGGATGTGAGGCTCCTTCGTCAGTGCCTGTTAGCCCTCGAAAGGAGCCCCAGCTAGGAAAGTTGAGACATTCTCTCAGATTGGCGTCCAACGTCCCTTCCAACGGTAACACTGGATCCGTTCTCGAACAGGACGTGTTTACAAGACTCCGGAGTGCTGTCCGAGACCTCGTTTGTATAGCTAATCGTCTTCGCCCTCGACCTGTCATGGGCAACTTTGACTTTTCTTTCAACTCTGCAAGCATACCAAAAGATGCGTCAAGCAGTTAATACATGGCTGTTTGGCGTAATCTTGACATGCTTGATCCTATCACTGCTCGCGGTTGCCCTTAGAATCATCGGACGACGAAACAGAAACTCTCTGCAGATGGATGATTAGGCCATGGTCTTGACTGAGGTGAGTCCATGATGGTTGGACTGTACACGACGATCTTGTCGTTGACGATGATTTAGATTCTTTTCATTCCATGCGCTGTGTGCGCTCTGATGTCCACTGCGAGCGGCCTGGGTGTTAGAGATAGACGACTGGATCCGGCTCAGGTAATAGAAGCGTCAATGGTCAGTCTTCTCAATACCTTTTGGTAGTAACGCCATCTCACAGACAATGAATAGTACTTTACTATATTTGACCTCCTCTACTGCATTACTCTCGGCCCACTGAGATGCAGTCTCTGCCTGACCCTGCTTAGATTCGCTACAGGAAAGCGCATGCGACAAGCCATTTATATTATGGTCATGGTTCATATCGCTACGACCGTAGCATGCTTTGTAGGCCTGATGGCATTGTGTCGGCCATATCGGACCAACTGGCGACACTTCTACGACTTTCCGGGGTACCCAAGAGAAGGGTCTTGCTTCAGCGGCGTCGTTATCGAGATCCTGGTTTACACACTGACAGCAGTCACCTCCATAAGTGACTTGATATGCGTTATCATTCCTGGCGTTCTCTTCTGGAAATCACGGATGAACCGCCAAACGAAAATCATGGCCTGGATGCTACTTAGCTTGGGCCTGCTAGCTTCGATAGCTACATTGGTCCGACTGCCTTTCACACCATATTGGGTCGCCGAAAAAGATCGTGTGTGGGGCCTTGGCATGGCAACACTCTGTTGCTGCGTTGAAATATTCTTGGGTATCGTCGCTGGGTGTGCATCTGCAGTAAAACCCTTCGTTGTCGGCATAATACCTAAGATCAAGTCGCGCTTCACATCAGAGCAAGACGTGTCGTTGCCGACATCAAGTACAGACAGAGTACGCAGTTTGAAAGGACTCACGTGTTTTTCATATAACACTACCGATCTCAAGACGATCCACTCACCAAGAGGTGATGTGATCTGGATTACGCCCGTGCAGAACTCGAACTTGTCGGAATCGGAATCTGCTTCACCGAACACAGTTGTGGTGAATCGAAACAGCGTTTGATATCCTGGATGCTTCCCGACCCGACACTCCGTCAGAGTGCGGGGCAGATTATTTACCCCACCATCACATGCTGGATAATCACCTGGCGGCTAAAAGCGTCTTGAGTTGTGGTTGGAAGAGATACTGTCTAGATATAGGCAATTATGCTGCTCTCATATGGCATATATCACCGGCCAGCGCCTCTGATGATCTTCCCAATTTCCAAAGCTTTCGAAAAGTTCACTCGACTTGTCAATCACCAAAGATGGCTCCCCACGCGGACACCACGACCAGTTCGACTCCGCATTCAAACACGACTCAGTTCTCAAACCCACCATGCTCTATGCTGCATGTTGAGGGTGCAGAAATTGTCGATGCCTCGGGCTCGAAAGTTATCCTCAAGGGTGCAGGTCTCGGTGGTCATTTGAACTTTGAGAACTTCATCACTGGTTATCCTGGACATGAACACGAGCATAGAGCTGCGATGGCTGAAGTCCTGGGTAAAGAAAAGGCTCAGTTCTTTTTCGATCGCTTGATCCATTACTTCTTCACCGATGCAGATGCTGCATACTTTCAGAGCCTGGTAAGTATACTCATACCGCGCCTCGATGTCATTGCTGGTGGGGTTTCTGACTTGGTCTTTCTAGGGCCTCAACTGCATCCGTATACCCTTCAACTACCGCCATTTCATCGACGATGACAATCCGTCCGTGATCAAAGACGCCGGCTTCAAGTTGTTGGACAACATTGTCGACATCTGTGGCCGCCACAACCTTTACGTTATCCTCGATCTCCACGCTGTGCCAGGTGGACAGAACCAAGATTGGCACTGCGACTCTGGAATCGGCAAAGCCCTGTTTTGGGACTTTAGACTCTTCCAAGACCAGATGATCGATCTATGGGTGCACATTGCCAAACACTACGTCGGCAACCCAGTCATTGCAGGCTACAACCCGCTCAACGAGCCCGCGGACCCCAAACACACACGCCTAGTCGCCTGGTACGACAGAATGGAAAAAGCGATCCGAGAAGTCGATCCCGACCACATTCTGTGGGTGGATGGCAACACGTACGCCATGGACTTTAGCCACTTTACGAGGATCATGCCGAATACAGTCTACGCCTGCCACGACTACGCAAACCTAGGATTTCCCATCGAAGGCCAAGCCCCGTACACCGGCACCGAAGAACAGAATGCCAAACTGCGCCGCCAGTTCAACCGCAAAGCAGAGTTTTCGCGCCAGCACAACGTGCCATTGTGGAATGGCGAGTTCGGACCCGTGTATGCGGATCCCAGCGCAGACCCCGATGCCGACAAGACAAATGTGAGCAGATTCGGCGTTCTGAAGGAGCAGTTGAGCATCTACGCCGAGTCGCAGATTCATTGGACCATTTGGCTGTACAAGGACATTGGATACCAAGGCATGGTACACTTGTCCCGCTCATCCCCCTACTACCTACTCATCGCCGACTGGATCGCCAAGAAACAACACCTCGCACTTGACAAGTGGGGTGTAGTGGACGAAACGGGCGTTTCCTCGACCTACGACCCTTTTCTCGCCGACATCAAGAAGATGGTTCCTGAGCACCTGCAAAATATCAAGTATTCCCACCACTGGACTATTGAGAAACAGTTCAAGAGGATCATCAAGGAGTGCTTGTTGTCCGATTATCTGAGCTTGGAGTTTGCAGAGCTGTTCAAGGGGAAAAGTGAACAAGAGCTCGATGACCTGGCGGCCAGTTTCAAGTTTGAGAATTGCGTTACCAGGGATAGATTGACCGAGATCTTGCAGGCCGATGCCGCAAAGTCGAGGGTTCAGTAAGAGGATGCCAGTCGATTGAATTCAATATGGTTGATGGCTCCTTTCTTCTTTCTAAAAAGATCGAAATGGCAAGTAGAATCTGCGCCTTACATCCACCCAAGATCGCTGTTTTCTCTGCTTGCCCGATGCATCAAAAGTGAATCGAGTCGCATCTCTCGAGGCTCGACACGGATGTTTATATACGTGCGTAGGACAAACAATGTACATGCTATTTTTGCCCACAGGTAAGGGCTCCGATCGTGAAATCTAGTACCTCTCGGCTTTTGGCTCGAGTGTGCCTAACGTAGACACAAATTGCCTCTCTCGATGGTCCGACAAGATTATCATTTGGGACAGAAAACGCCCACCATTGTGTACGACCAGATCGCGGTTCGCAAGGATTGATGCCCTTGCGGTACAACTGGGTCGATAACATGCGCACAGAGGCCGAGAGCAGTCTAGCATCCCTACAGCCTCACTTTACAAGACAGACAAAGAAAGACCGCATGAACCAATGGCAGCCATTGAAGCACACAGTTTGCATGCTCTACTGACTTGAAGAAACTTTGATACCATAACTTTACATGACAATCTCGCACTTGTGTGCCTGAGGCGCGATGAGGAAGAAATTGACAGGCTTCATACTCTGGTCCGTAGTCGAAGGCGCCAACCTGGCACCCCTACACTCGCGAAAGAACTTTGCAGTCGCCAAACGCAATTCCATGCGTGCGAGGTGCACGCCAATGCACACCCTGGATCCAGCACCAAAGGGCGAAAATGTCGCTTTGGCCAATGGGGAAAGCTGGTTTGGCTCTAACCAACGTGTGTGGTCGAATTTGTCTGGGTTGGGGAAGAGGCGAGGGTCTCTGTGCAGGGAGTAGGACTGAGTGCCTACGACAGTGTTGGCGGGGATGAAGTGGCCGCCGAAGGTTGCGCCACCTTTGGGGGTTAGACGGGGGAGGGTTGCTGGTGCGGCGCCGTAGAGGCGAAGAGTTTCCTCGATCACGGCATTGAGGAGTGGCAGTTGCTCGAGAGCAGTGTCAGTGAGTGAGGAGTCTGCTGAGTTGACTTCCTCCTCGAGAGCTTGTTGTAGTGCGGGCTGTTTGAGAACACACCAGGTAAGATATGTGAGTGTGATGCCCGTTGTGTCAGAGCCAGCGACAATCAGGTTACCGGCCTCTGTCTGGATGTCTTCGTCGGTCAGAGCTCCGTCGCCCTTCTCAGCCTCGCTGACAGCAGTGGCGAAGATGTTTGAGGTGCCAAACTCTTGAGCTTTGCTGTTTCTGACTGCCAGACGGCCTTGCTCGAGCAAAACGTTGTTGGCGTAGAAGATTTCTCTCATGGCAGCGAAGGGCAACCTGCGTCCTATCCAATATACCAGAGGAAGCTCCCAGCTGACCGCAGAGCATATAGTGGCCTTCTCCAGAGCTACGATATAAGGCACCCTTTCGCCGCTTTCGAGCATGTGGAAGGATTCGCCAAACATCAGGTGAGCAGAGACATCAGTAGCGAGATAGGTCCACCACTTGAGAACATCTGCCGTTCCAGAAGTAGCATCGGCTTTGATGCGAGCAACAGCGAGATCAACCTTCTCATGGACAACACGTTCCCACTGCTCACGGAGATGGCGCTGACTGAAGCCTTTGGCCAACAACTTCCTTCTAGCAGCATGCTCTTTCGGGTTGGTCATGTTGAAGATGCCAGGACATTTGCCGACGCCGTTAGTGTTGAGATATTCGTACCAATTGGTCTTGAGGAATCCAGAGCCAATCTTGTGGATGTCCTTGAAACTGGCCGGATCGTTGATGGCAACTTCGTTGGGGGCGATGCGGACGATTGGACCGTACTTCTGATGGAGTGCATGGATGTAGTCTGCACGCGCACCACCGAGGACGGCTAACTTCAATCGCCAATTCACCAAGGCCGCGTGCCATGGTCCTGGTATGCCACGAAGGGGCGTGAAGAAGGCTCTGTGCAAGACCTACGGACGTTAGATGAGTGAGTAGAGATGCAATAGGTCGACGCACCTTGTATGATATGTAGACAAACGTGACAGCGATATAGAGCCACACCAGAGTGGAGTAGGAGAATTGTGCCATGGTTAGTGATAACGCCTAGTGGTAGTTGAGCAGACGCATATGGGGAAGAGACATGAAGGAGACTTTATTCATGTTTGCAGAGTCCAGGAGACACAGTGTGGATGCGGTGCATGGTCGAAAGGCATGTGGGCACGATGCATGTGGAGCCGTCGGGAGCCATGATTGCCGTGTCCGAGAAGTGTAATGACCTACCTTTTGGCGTACAGACATGCAAATACCATGGAGGGCCTAGGAAGCACAAGAATACCCCGCACTTTGCATGATCCCACGAAGTAGGGCTCATGCCCACGCTCAAACTTCTTCATGGACCATGGTGTCTTTCCTCGCATCGATTTCTCCCCCGCAAGCCACGAAACGAAAAAATCGTGGGGACTCCATGTTTCAGACTTTGATTACTTGAGCCCCTTTGTGATCATGCCATATATTGCTGTGGTCTAACGATGGAGCAGAGACTGTCGTAGCAGAGAGTCGATGATAGGCATGAGATGGAAGCATGTTGCAAAAGTTGGTGGTACAGAGACAGCGAGGGTTCGGCGTGCCAAGGCGGGTTGCTGGTGCGGGTCGCGGCTGCAGGGTCTTTCGTAAAGTGTTGGCATCATGTGCCTGAAAATAGATTGGCTGGAGAAACACTTTGTTACCCCTCGAGACAGGCACCGTCTGAGATTTGGCCTGCTCCCGTCGCCCTTCACTCGCTGCATACCGCCACTCGTTCGCACATTTGCGCATACCGTCCATCGCCCATAGATACCCACCCCATCTAGAGACGTCCACAGCAGAACTCGAAACAAACACGACGCGCGGCAAACGATAGAAGAAAAGAGAATGGGCTTCGGCGATTTTGACTCGATATGCAACCAGGCGGCGCTACCGCTGTGCACCATGGTCGGTAGCAATGGTGTCAAGGGCACCAAGGGCATACAACCCGCCTGCTACTCGCGCACCATCGAGGTCGCAAACACGGTCATCTTCCAGGGCGCTGCTGGCATCGCCCACATCTGCGCTCTGCTCATGACTGTCATTATGATTGTTCATGTCCGCAGCAAGTTTACCGCTGTCGGTATGTCGCTCTCGCCATCGCCGACCACTTCGCAGCTAACATGTCCAAGGTCGCAAGGAAATCATTAGTTTCTTCTGGGGCTACTTCCTGCTCACCATCGTCTCGCTCCTCGTCGACTGCGGCGTCGTCCCTCCCGGCTCCGGAGCATATCCCTGGTTCGTCGCTGTGCAATGTGGTCTATCTTCTGCCACTTGTGTCTCTCTCATGATTGCTGGTTTCGTCGGATTCCAGTTGTACGAAGATGGCACATTCCTCAGTGTCTGGCTGCTCAGAATCTGCTCGGCCACCATGTTCGCCATCACCTTCATCATCAGCATCTTGACCTTCCAAGGCTGGGCCGGTCTGGGTCCCGACAATACGATTGGCCTCTTTGTCGTTCTCTACATTTTCAACGCCATATTCCTCGCCGTCTACATAGTCATGCAGATCCTGCTCGTCGTGGGAACCCTTCAAGACAGATGGCCGCTGGGTCACATTGCCTTTGGCATTTTCTTCTTCGTCGTCGGCCAAGTTCTCATCTACGCATTCGGCAAGTCTGTCTGCGAGGGCGCCGCCCACTACATGGACGGCCTCGTCTTTGCCACCGTCTGCAACCTTCTCGCAGTCATGATGATCTACAAGGTAACATTCATCCATTGTTCTCCTTTTATCCGTCTTGTGCTAACGATTCTGTTACAGTTTTGGGACTCCATCACCAAGGAAGACCTCGAGTTCTCAGTTGGCGCCAGAGTCAATAACTGGGACCTCAAGGCTCAACTCCTCAGTGAAGAGGAAAAGAGAGCCAGTATGTATGTTGACACAGAGTACGACAGCAGTCTATACCACCAAGCTCCTCGTCAACAGTCCATATACGGAAGCTCCAACGGCAACTAAAAACAACTTCCATCCGTGGAAACAACACACAAAGCGTCATCTTTATTCTTATAGAAAAGCATTGCGCACGGAGTCACGAGTTTTCTTTTAACGATCATACACAATTTGGACCGGGTAATGGAGGGGCAGGAGCATATATCTTTTCAGTCTCAATCGGTGGCATACGACCACGCAAGTAATCTAGAAGCAGTACATTGAGTCTTTTAAGCAAGTGCTGCATGTGTGAAACTCATCTCCTACAATGAAGCAGACGTTCTCAACCAGTCACGTTCTCAACGTCTTTTTCACGCCTGCTCCCGCCTGCTGTTCTCAACCTGAAGCCCTAACATGAGATAAATTCGGGATCGTACCTTCTCTTTTACTAGCGTCGAACACATTTCTTTGCTTGCTAATCACAAGTAGACGTGACTGCTTGCTCGTCAGTAAAGTATGGAAAAAGGCTTGTGATAGACATGAACGAAGAGTCACCCCTCCCCCAGCAACGAGGTAGCCATACTGTAGGACTCGGGGACCGGCCTCATCTCCATCGTACAGCATGCTTCAACTGTCGGTCATCGAGACAGAAATGCGATCGGCAAAGTCCTTGGTACTTAACTATCTACTGAGTACCACCAAAAAGTCTGACGACGATTCAGTACACGGTGCACCTCCCAGCAGAGGCGATGCGAATATCCTCAGACGTCCAATCGAGGCCGAAAACAAGGGAGTGTCAAGTAAGTTAGATCCACGACCTGCGTGGCTTTGTCTCACACAAACAGCAAACCAGATACAGTCGAGAAACTCTTGCAACGTATCAATGACAGTCCTGTTGGCGAGCAAGTCATTGCTGCTATACTAGCTGCTTCTCGAAACCTACACTCTCCTGGTCCTACTTCTGAAACACATACCGGACCAGGTTCAATAGAGCACACACCTGAACTTGGAGCTGCATCAGTGGCTTATACCGTTACCGGACCTGAACACCAGCGAATCGAGTCCATCCGTACAAATGGTGGCTCTGGAAGCTCACTCGTGTCCCCATTACATATTCTTGCGGACGCGGTAGAGACCGAAAGACTTGCATCTCTCCAGATTCTAGATCCTACTCCGGCTCTGGCATATCCTGAAGATTCTCTCCTGAACAAGACAAATAATACATGGCTCTCTCGACAGTCCACTGAACGATTAATCAAGTACTTCAGTATGTTGGCTATATTCCACTATCGGGCAAACTACTAATCATCCATCTGTATCAGAGCCTAGCTCCTTAACACAGAAAGACTGGCAAGTTCTAGCCTCGCAGCCAGCCAACGCTCCCCTGAGGCTTAGCTCCTTGACTTGCGATCCCATCAGTTCTCGTATCATCGATGACAACGACGCTGAGAGATATTTTGACCTGCAAGTCTCTTCTGGTGATCACTCTTGTTAGAGCTATGTGACTGATTATTGCGCTAGGTTCTTCAAGATCCGTAATCCTCTCGTTTGTCTCCTGGACCCAATACTTCACACATCAGAAAACGTACGACCGTTATCTTTTACTCTTTTCTCCGTCGTCTGCGCACTGGGTTGTGCAATCTCAGATACGCAAAGAGATCGGTTGTTATATCCTACTCTGCTAGCTCTGGCGGAGAGTAACATCAAATGGTCGATAGCAACGTCTGTCAAGTCTGTAGAGACTATCCAGGCCATCTTTACCATGGAATACTGGTCACCTTTACATGAGACACAAAAAGACGATCCATACTGGTTGCATATAAGCCACGTAAGAGACTGTGTCATAACACCACCGTTCTGTACTGACTTTGTGTAACGCAGGCCATTCTAATAGCTCGGGAGTTAGGACTCAATAGAGCCAAGGCCGTAACAGATCTAGTCGCGACGTATACTTCTTCCACAGCAAGCTCAGACTTCAAGGAACGATTTCAACGAAACATTGAAAGAACATGGCTTGCTGCATTCTTTGCAGAAAAGAGCTTCGGCATCGTCACTGGACGTGTGATGAACGTCGGTCGATCAGAGATATCAGACTCAATTTCCGAGTGGTGGAAGAAACCGATGGCGTGCCCCTTTGATCGCGTCATCAGCGGTGTGGTCGAGATGCGTATACTTCTTGTGAGTTGGCTTGTTCAGCCGGATCGCGGATCACAGACTGACATGAAGCTTTGCAGATGCAGTTTCTTGAAGAAAGAGAACACATGACCAAGACCAGACAACTGATAGAAGATTGGCAGGCGCGAGGCTTTGACGCACTCCAAGCCCTTCGCGAGAAGCGATGCTCTCCTGACCGGGTCCAGGACGACTTGTCATCGGCCGTGTACTTGCCTATACTCGCTTACTACATGGACCACAGCATTTTGGTTCTCAACGCTAACGCGCTACGAGATTTTGTTGCTACCAATGCAATAGAGTCGTTGATGAACCCCTGCAAGATCTCTCGCCAGACCGTCGATGTCGCGTGCAGGTCTTTCGATCTCATACTCTCTGATCCGGTTCTGCTGGAGCACATGTATGGTACTCACAACAATCAGCTCATAATGATGTGTCATGCATCTAGCGAAATATTATTTGTAGGTCACTAGTCCCACGGATGTGACGACTTGGCTCTAACCAGACTCCTAGGCCACCACTCGTGGATGCCTGCCACCCGACATCATCGAGACTGCAGCTGCAAAGGTACGAGCCGTCACCAGACACATGGAGGCGATTGCACGAGGACTACCAAGCACGTCTGCAGCCTCTCTGTATACCACGCTGTCCAACGTCTTTTCGCAGCAGCTGGACAAATACATCCTCACAGAACAAGCTAGTTGTGAGGTCATGCAAGAGACGATACCGACGGATTGGTGGAACGCGCTCGGAGGGGAAATGCTTGTAAACATGGACGATCTTTTTCCGGAACAGCTGTTTCCCGAGTTGACTGGAAATGGCGGTTCAGATACAATGTTTGGTTGAGGCCCTGCATACAAAAGCATGTCATGTCAACACACGAACTCTTCAATATCCAAAGATGTTCGATTCTTTCCAAAAAGCCAGCCACACACCGCTAGTCCAACAGTAAATCTCATATCCAAGAACTTCCCACCCTTACAGCTTCGACTCCCTCAACACCCCATTCTTCTTTGCCGTAAAAGCAGCAATGGCATCCATCAACCCAGGACTCAACGCATCATACGTCTCCAACCCAAGCCCCTTCAACTGCCCTCTGACCTTATCCCCCTCTTCAGGCCCCACCAACCCTTGCTCAACAACACTACTCACAAACGCCGCAAATTGCACCTCTTGCCACCCCTCCTCATCACTCAACTCGCAATGCACAAAGTCCAACCCATAAAACGCGTGCTCTGTCTCTATCCTCCCAAACAAATGTACTTTGCAGTCCTTGCAAGCGTGGCGTTGGATCACAGCGTTTTCGTCGACGATGAATAGTTTGTGGCCGTTGGAGGTGATGGAGAGGGAAGAGCGAGGTATCACGCCCACGATGCTGAAGATTGCGCCAGAGGGTTTCCAGCATTTGGAGCAGCCGCAGGCGTGGTTGTGAGCGATATTTGAGGAGAGCGCGATGGTGATGGGTGAGGTGGTGCAGTGGCAGTGGAGGGAGCCGCCGGAGAATGAGGCAGAGCCTTTGGAGACGCCGTTGTTGATCAGGGGGTGCAGATTATACGACATCTTTTGTGGATTTGAGCTTGGATTTGCCTTTTGGTGTGTTTGTAGTTTGGTCTTTTTCGGCAGGTGCGAGCGATTGCTCGAGGGATTGGTGAGGGAGAAGCAGAAGGAGGGAAAGGAGCAAAGTGCTTGATGTACTTATTCTTTGGGGATGCGATTGCCTAGCTGATGTAGCAGTGCCCTAGCACGCAATGCGGAGTAAGGATGCTTACTGCATTGCTGGTTGTAGAAGGAACTTGTAGAGGTGGAGAAGGCGGGGCGTGGATATGGATACCGAAAGAGGTATCTGATTAGAGACAGTGTACCTTGCATAAATAGATTACATTGAAGCATATTCGTCGCATAACTTTGTGAAATGCATACCATCTCCTACTGGCTTTCTCCAGAGCGAGTGCACGCGATATGTTGTTGGTTCTCCTTTTCTTCGAGGGTCATGGTAATTCAGTTTCAGATCACGGTCGTCGAAGAGTCATGATAAAGAAAATAGTATTGATATGAAAAGAAAAGAAAAAGGTATGAACAAAACACCATCCCAAAACGCCATAATTTTATACCACTTCCATGCTTCTTTCTACAAGAAAATTCGAACGATGCACCTCTACTCTTCCATGTCCTCATCATCTCCATTCTGCATCTTCTCGACAAAAGCCTTGGCTCTGGCTTTGACGGCTTCAACATGTTTGGCATCGCCCGACTCCTCTTCAAACTCCAACCAGCGCTTAAAGACAAATCTCGCGCGGCGCTTCTTCATCTTGCCGTTGGCCATGCGCTCAAACAGGCCGCGCACGCGTTCCACGTCCTCGGATTTGCCGGTTTGCTTGGCGAGACTGCGCTCGAGATCGCACCACATGTCCCAGCCTTGGGTCCATTTCGTCCACTGTGTGAGCATGGACTCGAAGATTGTGCGTGCGCGCTCGGGCTCGCCGGTGGACGTGCGGAACTCGAGGGCTGCAAACTTGGCAGTGAGGTTGCGGTGGTCGTGGGAGGCGACGGACTGGAGCGCGCGGGGCAGAAGAGCGCGGGCCTGGGATGCGGCATCGCGCTTTTCGAAGAGAAAGGTTGCGTAGTTGAGCCAGAGGTTGGGGTTAGGACGGAACGACTTTGTGGATGCCATTGCGTCGAAGATCTTCTCGGCGGCGCGGAAGTCGCCAGAGGATGTGTAGATGGCGGCGAGCTTTTCGTGCATGGTGAAGCTGTCTTGGACCTTGCAGGCTTCCTTGAAGGTGGCGTCTACTGAGTCGGCATCGCCATAGGCAACCTCCAAGTTCAGAAGGGCAACCCAGACATTTTGCTTCTCGTCCTGCTCGCGGAGGTGGATGGTGCGGAGGGCACGTTGACCAATGTCGCGGGCCTTTTGAACTTCTGAGAGGCCAAGCTGGAAGGCCATGTATTGGATCCAGAGCGAGGAGTCGGATGGGGAGGTAAGCAGCATACGTTCAAAGTCGGCAACGGACTGAGGCCCATTGGCGTCAAGATCACCAGTCTGGTCGACTTGAATGGCGGCCTTGCGCTTGCGCTTCTTGAGTGGTGCAGATGCTTCTTCGGCATCTGAAATGGCGCCGTCGTTGTCAAGAGCAGAAGCACCACTCCAGTCGAAGCCGGAAGTGGTGAGACCGCCAAGGATGGACTTGCGAGTGGCAGGTGCGTCGTCCTCGCTCATCTCATCGTCGGATGCAGCTTCCTCATCACTCTCCATATCTTGAACGTTGGACATGTCAATATCGACACCGTCGTCAGATTCTGAAGCGTCGTCATCAAGAGCAACACCCTCGCCATCAGACTCTTCATCCTCATCTTCGTCTTCCATCTCCTCATCACCATCAAGATCTTTGAAGTAAGAGGCCTTAAGACCGAAACTGATGCGACGCTTCTCGGTGTCGATATGCAAGACCTTGGCCTTCACCAAATCACCGGCATCGTAAAGCTTCTTGACATCCTCCACAGCAGAATCGGCAATCTGACTCTTGTGGCACAGACCACTGACACGGGGGATGGTGTTGTCCACATCAATGAACACACCAAAGTCCTCAACCTTTCTCACCTTACCAGTGACGAATTGACCAACCTTGAGGTCGGCAAAGGAGTTGGCAGGGACGTAGTCCTTGTCGACATGAGACTGCTTCAAACTCATCTGGACGTGGTTGAGGTTGGCATCGACCTGCAGGATCTTGCCCTTGACGAGCTGGTCGATCTCGACTGCTGATTTCCAGTCCTTGACGAACTGGTCTGACAGATCCGAGATACGGACGAAAGCATCAACACGGGGGCCGAGGTTGACGATGACACCCTTCTCGGTAACAGCCTTGACGAAACCGCGGACGACATCGTTGACAGCCAATTGAGGAATAGAGGTGATCTGACGGTCCTCGACGGGCAGTGCCGAACTGAGAACCTTGGAGGGGCGCATGCTAAGGTAGACGCGCTTGTTGGGGAGGTCGACCGCGGACACGCAAACACGAACGATGTCGCCTCTGCTGTGGGTGGTAGGGTTGGCCTCGGTGAAGTCGTCAGACAGCTCGGTCAGCGTTACAATGCCAGAGACGGAGTCGCTGAGCTGGACGATAACGTTGCGCTCGCTGACCTTGGTGACCTTTCCGGCAAGGATTTGACCGTCAGTAAGAGTCTTGAGGGTGACAGGTGCTGACGAGGCAGCAGAAGCGGCAACGAGATCCAGACGGCTGGCAGCAGCATCGACGCTCTTGACCTTGACGCGGATAGCTGAGCCGACAGGGAAGTTCTTGGGAATGTCCTGAAGCAGAGAGACGTCGTCAGAAACATCAAGCAGATCAATACGACCACGGACATTGGGAGACAAGTTAGCCCACAAGCACTTGTCACCAATGTTGTTGACGTAAGCAATCCAGGTAGAGTCAACCTTGACCTGATCAAGAGTGAGAATGTCAGATTCTGTCTTCAAATTAGTGTTGGTCTTGGCAGTAAGCTCGAGAACGGGGACACGAGAATGGCGGTGAGTGATGGGCAGGAAGCGGTGGTTGCGAGCATCGTGAATACCAAGGACCTTGACAGGGAGGACCTGCTTGGTCTTGAACTTTTGCAGGGGCCTCTTTCGGTCCTTGATGTCCTCCCAGCTGTTGAACACTTCAGATACGTCGATGCGGCCTTGAATGTTGTCGGCAAGCAAGACGTTAAGCTGAGTGTCCTTGATCGAGACAATGCGCGCCTGAGTCTCTTTGCCCAATGTGAAGTCGGTAAGGGAAACAGAGACTCCGTCCACGGGGTTGGTGACGGTGGTAGGAACAGCGACTTGAGGCTTCTCCTCCTTCTTCTCTTCAGGGCGGATAGTGAGGACGAAGCGCTTGGAGTCGTTGTTGACAGACAAAACTCTGGCTGATATGGACTGGTCCTTGCGCAGACCAAATGCAGGCAATGCGAGCTTCTCTTGTGTGATCTGAGTCTTGGGCATGAAACCGACGAGTCCAGCGGCAAACTCAACAAATACACCATCGGGTGTGATGTTGCGCACGAAACCGCTAATCTCCTTGCCTTGTGCAAGGCTCTTGAAGTCACTGACGAGAGACTTGGAGCTGGCAGCCTTGACTAAGCTAGGCTTGTTGCTCAGGACAACCAGATGTCTTCTGTCCAACTTTTCCAACACAACAAGCTCGTTCAACTTCTGGCCAACTCTGATCTGCTTCAAGGTAGACTTGTTCTTTGCCTCAGATCCATCGGTTAGATGAGCCAGGCGGAGCGTACCCTTGAGGTTTGAACCTTCCAAATCAAGCATGACGCTCTCACCAGTAACCTCGGTGACGGAAGCGTTGATCAGTTGGCCCTCCTTCAGGTCGCTCCAGGCGGACTCTTCATCCTTGCCAAAAGCAGAAGCATCCTTGCAGGAAACCTTGAGCTCGTTGGCCTCTGCATCAACAGAAATAGCGTGAACCATGACAGTTTGACCTTGTCTGAAGTGTTGAGAGGGGTCCGAAATGTATGCCTCGCTCATCTCAGCGACTGGAAGCCATGCTCTAACCTTGCCGTAGAACTGAACAACGGCACCATTGGGCTTGATGTTGATGATAGTGCCAGGTGCTTCGTCTCCAACGTTGATGTCCTCGTACGACTTCCAGATCTTGGCATCTGCGTTGACCAAGGTCTTCTTGAGGGTCAAGCGAATCTGGTTCTTCTCGGGGTCGACAGTAAGAACACGTGCGGTGACGGGGAAGCCTTCTCTGAACTTCTTCTCGGGATGTTGCAACTTCACATCGGCCATATGCGCCTCGGGAACGAGACCATCAATGCCATCGGCGAGCTGGACAAGGACACCAGTAACGCCCTTGGCTCCCAGGATGATCTTCATGACAGTTGCCTTGACGACTTGACCAACCTCAACATCCTCGATACGCAAGAATGGCTGGTCCAAGATCTTCTGCTCGAGGGAAACATTGTAGACTGCATCAACGGGGTTGAAGCCAAGAACTCTGGCGCGGTGAGTGGATTCGAGCTTGTATTGGCCGATGGTCTCAGAAAGTGTGTCGATCTTCTTGTCAGAAATTCTAGAAATGTGAGCGAAACCAGGGTTTGAAGAGCCAGTGAGCTTGAGGAAAAGACCCATTGCAGGCTCAACATGAACGACCTGAGCATCCTCGACTATTGAGGAGGGACCGATCTTGTCGGCCTTCTTCTCGCTACCAAGAGCAAACGCCTTGAAAGTCTTGACGTGATCAAGGAAGGAGATACCAATCTTCTTGGTTTCGGAAGAGTGGAAAGTGCAGATGACACGAGCCTTGACTTTTGAGCCAATCTTGTACTTCTTGGACACATCGTCTACGCGAGCACCGGCGCCCGAGTGGATGACATCTGCCGTCGCGTCGAGCATACCCATGACCTTTGTGGCAATGCCTCCACGGCTTGACTCGGTAACCAGGACTTCGACAGCGGTACCGGGCAAGAAAGCGTCAATCGTGGGGGCGTCGGATAGGCAGTGCTTGTTGATGTCACCCATCTTTGTGAAATCGGGAGCCAGCTTGATGACCTTGTTGTCTGAGGCCTTGCCAGTGACTACACAAAGCATGACCTGGCCCTCGTGCATCTTGGAAATGTCGAAAATCTTTCCTAGCTCTTTCTTGGACACGAAACCTCTGACGGACTCGTCGTCGAGTCCCAAATCCATGACCAGACCGTGGTCTTCAACACTGCGGACCGAGGCTTGCAGAGTCGAGTGAACGGGAAGATTTGAGGTATCGAGACCGACGTTTGCTTGTCTCGGATCGACGGAGAGTTCGATTCTCTTTTTGGATTTGCGCAGGCCATTGACAGCCGTCTCGTCGGCGGTCGAAGTCACGATGGCTCGGAGCCATTGACCAACGTGGAAAAGCGACTTGAGGTCGAGGTCGTCGTCATCTTCGTCTTCGCTCTCGTCCTTGACGTCCTCGTCGGCCTGAGCCAGCAGGGCCTCGATCTTCTGGTTGACCTTTTCCGAGATCGCCGTCAAGGGGATAAATCCTGTGAGGTTGTTGGGCAGAGCAAGAGCGACATCGCGCGATGTGATATCGGTGACCTGGCCCAGTACTAGAGTGCCAACAGCAATGTTCTTGTAGCTCAGACCGTGGATCTTGATGGTGGGCTTGTCGTCTTCGGCTTGTTTGGCAGCCCTCTTGTCGGCCTTTGTCTTCCTCTTCTTCTTGGGGGCGGCGCCAGCGTCGGCGCCAGCATCGGCATCGTCGTCGTCGTCGTCGGAGAACTGGTCAGACTTTTGCTTCTTTCCTCCGGACTGCTCGAAGAGAACGTCGCGCTCGGCCTGGATCTTGATCTGCTTGTGTTCCAGAGGTGTTAAGACACTGGCACCACCACGAGGGAAAGCACGCTCTTCTTGTGAGAGGATCGAGGCCTTGACGGGATTCCTGTCGCCCTGTTCCTTGGTCTCTGGCGATTGTCTCTTCTTGGCTGGGGCGGCGGCTGAGCTGTCAGCCTTGGAGCGCTTCACATCGCGCTCCTCAGTCTGAGCCTTTCGTTTAATGGGAGCCATGGTTGTTCGACCACGGAAGTGTATAGAAGTCCCAAAATTTGCCTGGGCCAAAAAATCTGGAGCATAGCACTTTCCTGCGGCCCGTGCTCGGGCGGAACTTTTGAAAGTTCCATCACGGTCGGCATGCAGCTTACGCCAAGCCCGACCAGCGTCTCTAAATTGATTTTTGACGCGTCGCATCGCGTCTGTCGATGTTCGTGGCGGAACATCGTGAACGTGTTGCATCTTTGGTCGAGTATTCATATCACCATCTTTGCATCATGTCTGGCCTGGATATGCTGCCCTCCTCTCAGAGCAGCAGTGCCGCCCTCCCAACTTCTCCCACGCCCGCGTCCTCGTCGGGCCGGGCGAGCACCAAGCCCAAAGGCCAACCATCTATCACACCTCGACGCTTCACGAGATTCTTTACTCCCATCACATCACGTTCATCCACAAACTCAAAGTCCAACAAGAGACTCAAGGATATCACCAAGAATGCCGTCAATCAAGTCAAGTTCAATGGCTTCCACGACCTTCCTCAATTTGAGACGCCGCGAAAGAAGAGAAAGATCCTACCCACTCCCGAGAGCTCTCCTGTCCAGCCACTCGATTCCTCGCCCTTGAGACCACTCAGTTACCACCCTTCGAACCTCTCGCATCACCAGGATTATGATTTTGATGCTTCCGACATTGAAGAAGAGGACGAGGACGAAGACGAAGAAGAGAAGCATATCCCCACACCCATCACACGCTTACAAAACACTGGCACAAGCAGCCGTATCTTGCAACGAAGCTTTGGCGGCTCAAGGACTATTGGCCGTGGCAGGATATATGACCACTGCGTCCCTGACTGGCAAGCTCAGACTGCCGACTTCTACACCCGCCCTGAAGACTGCCACAGCTATCGTGGTGACGCTCTGCCTTTCTGTGTCACTCGCTGCAACACAAATTCTCTCGTCGCCATTGGTGATGAGGAGGGCGGCGTGAGGCTTATAGACTCGGCTTACTCGGACAACTCCTTCTCCCAACACCATGTTAGCTTCAAGCCTCACCGTAATGCCATCATGGACATGGCCTTCTCCTCCGACGACTACTTGTTCGCCACTGGCTCGGGTGATCAGACCGCTCGTATTGTTGACATGCACACTCAGCAAACACGCTTCATCATGCGCAGCCACACATCCTCCGTCAAGCAAGTTCGTTTCCAGCCTGGCAACGACAGCATCGTCGCTACCTCGAGTCGTGACGGCAGTGTCATGATCTGGGACTTGCGGTGTCGTGGTCAAGAAGCTCCTGTCGCAGACTTTGCTGTCAGCTTCGAGACTGGTAATGGCATGGAGAATGTCCCTCGACCTCATAGCAATACCGTCACATATGCTCCGTGTGTCAACAGCATGCGTGACGCCCATGGATTGCAGCACGAACGTTCGGACGTCTCCATTACTGCCTTGTCCTTCTTGCCTGACTCGCGCTCCCACTTGCTCCTCACCGCAACAGAAGCCAACGCTAGCATCAAGCTGTGGGATCTTCGTGGCAAGTACACATCTCGCCGAGGTGGCCCTTCACGTCTCAGTTCAGTCCCGGTATCGAGTACCCGCGAGCCAGAGGCTCATATCAAGCACCGTCAATTCGGCATTAGTAGTCTGTCATTGAGTGGTGATGGTAGCCGCTTCTACGCACTGTGCCGCGATAGCACTGTCTATGCTTACTCAACCAATCACCTCATCTTGGGCTCTGCTCCCGAGTATGAAGCCTCTACCAACACACAAGCCTCAAAATGGTTCCGACCGCGACAGGGCCTTACCGGCATCGGTCCCTTGTATGGTTTCCGCCACCCCATGTTCAAGTCAACTTCCTTCTACGTCAAGTCCGCTCTGCGTCCTGCTACGTTGTCTCAGCCCGAGATGCTTGCTGTTGGTAGTCGCGAAGGCTGTGCTGTTCTGTTCCCCACAGACGAGTCTCTTTTGCAGAAGAAGCAACCTCAACATCCCACCTCGGGGACCTCTACCCCTGTTGGCGATTGCGAAGAGGTCTCGGGTTTCCGTTCACGAATCGGCTCAATCGGAAAGTACCAGGACACGTCGCTGCCCATCTACACTCAGGGCACCGCATTGATTCGAGCTCACGGCACTTCCGAGGTCACGAGCTTGACGTGGAGCACTGAAGGCGAACTTGTCACCCTGGGCGATAACTTCACCGCCAGATGCTGGAGAGAGAAGGATCGCAATGCGGCAAGAAATATGAGAATCTGCGGTGAGGGTCAAGGCGCTCGTTGGGGCTGGGGATGGGCAGATGTCGAAGGTTATGACGAGGAGGAAGGTTGACGAACTAACACTCCAACGTTCACAGCAAAACGATGGTGAAGACTACTAGGGCGATTGTTTGATGATGGATTGTTATGATTTTCTGTTTTCTGTTTGTTTGTTCCGATTTGGACAAAGGATACCCACAGCCAGTATGGCCCATAGCGTAGCGATGAAGATTGCTCTTTTCTCTTGCTCTTAGATAGATATGTCAGGTAGTTCAACGAATACACCGTGTCACAGCACAGACTTTGTTCTTTCGATCGTGTTTCCACTAAACATGTCCTCGTTATGGTCCTTGCGATAGTACCTACTTTTGTGGATTAGCCTGCACAAAACGATGCATCATGCATAACACATAGTCAGGGTGCTCCCTTCAGCTAGCATATCGAGCAGTATATCCACTACTACCAGTGCAGCTCTCAATTTGAGGAGCTCACACTCGGTCATAAGGTACTTATCCTTATTGGCCTGTGATGATCGTAATTTGGCGCCAACAGATCCAGTATGAGGACACTTGTACCCAAATACTCGATATGCTCTTCAGCTTCTTTGAAAAACGCGCATAACTAAATGAAGATGCATGTATCCGATCAGACAAAATCACGTAGCAGACCCAACATCAAGCGGATGATCCTAGCTACATCAGCTCCAGCCGTACATTGCTTAGGACCATATGGACCGCACCCGTACTTGACACTACTCGAACATATAATGCTAGCACTTGATATTGAGACTGTGCCTCCGCGTTGGCAACAGAAGAAGTCCATTGGCAACAAGTACTCAACAGCCCCTCAGTCAGCAACCTATCACCATGCGACAAGGTCCATCTTTCTTATCGGGCGCGATCTCGCGACCTTGTCTTTCGCACTTAATCTCCCTGACTACAAAACCTCTTCTCTGCTCCTCAACAGTCCACAAAGCTTTTCTGCAGTACATCAGCGTTCAACATGCCGACAAGGTTGGCAGGGACGCCTCGGAATAGCGTAAAGAGATCCACGGCCGTACATCATAAGGCAAGGATGCGTACTGCGCCAACGATCAAGTCGTGGACACTTACTTGAACGAGAATTGTGCCACCGCCGAGCATCTATACCAGAGCGAAGGGTCATACTTTTGCTCTTCCTGGCTAGCGACGGCTCCGTACCAAGGTCTAACGGCCTTGGCCTTTACGTACTGGCATCCACAGCAGTCCGGAGTCGATGACGACGTACCAACGAAATTTAGAAACACCCCGATGGCCATGTAAGTGACAACAGAAACCCTGCGGGTCCCTTGCATTTATAGCACAGTACACTCCATGTCGTACTTTTTCGTTCATTGCGCGATCCGTGCTCGTTTCCAGATATCCTCGTCGCTCAATCGCCAATTTTGCAACTACGCTGCCACTCTTCGCTCCTCAAAAACTTCGTACAGCAATTGCCTTTCGCATTGTCAGTCCAGACGCTTCTCGAGATCGGCTACAATCATGCACGACAAGTTCTCAGGCTCCGAGGCGCCAAACAAGGTGCGGATGATGGTCTTCGAGACGGACGAACCCCATCCCGAGGACATTGAAGAGAAGGGATCCTTTGGAGACGTCTTTGACAGGCTGTTCAAGACCGCTGGCGACAACCATGACCCTCCACTTGGGATCGAGACGGCCATGAAGTTCGTCGTGGAGCCCAAAGGCGGCAAAGTGCCTACGGTGGAAGACCTGAAGGACGTGCATGCTATTCTAATCACAGGAAGCATGTATGATGCCCACGGCCATGACGAGTGGATCCTCAAACTTATAAGACTTTTGCAAGGTATGAGTCGATGCTAAGCTCTACCCAACGTAGACGAACGCTAAAAGGAACAGATTTATGGCAAACCCGCCCTGATATACGCTTTTCCGGCATTTGCTTCGGACACCAGGTCCTCTCACGCATGCTTGGAGCGAAGGTCGACACTGTTCCTGGTGGCGATTGGGAGCTCTCACACACCGAGGTCAAACTTACCGATATTGGCAAGCGGCTTTTCAGGACTAAGAACGAGACCTTACGACTACACCAGATGCATCAAGACCACGTCGTCGAACCGCCGTCGTCCAAGTCAACGGACTTGCTCAAGGACGGCCAAAAAGTTCACGTTTGGGGAAGCTCGGAACACACAGCTGTGCAAGGCATCTACATCAAGGACCGCCTGTTTACTTCTCAAGGACACCTGGGCTTCGACGAAGATATGGTCAAGCGACAGATTAATCTGCGTGTTGAGAGCGGCAGTCTCAAAGATCTGAATCACGCCGATGCTGCAAAGGAGACGGCTGATATGGAACACGATGGCGAGGTGGTCGCCGGTTCGATTCTGCGTTTGTTCCACGGCGAGGATAACGATATTCCTTGATATGGACTGGCACAGTATAAGCTTGATATGGCAAAACAGCATTTTACGATATGATCACGAAGAACAAATTTGCAAATCGAGTCAGGTTTTGCAACATGACATTAAATTTGTCCAGCATGATTGAAGGTTCCAGATGAGAACGGCATCCATCAGATAATGGCGATGAAACCAAGTCTCTATGTCACCGGTGAGTCTATACGACCTCGGCGACTATTTTCCCGGTCATCCATTCGGCGATCAGGCAGCGCAGCCAACCACACACCCTTAGACGTGACACCGAGTTCGTATCGTGTCCCACCAAATCGTGAGTGAATCACACTTGTTCTTTTAATCCATTTAAACAAGTTTCTCCACACTAATAGGCAGAACTTGCAATCCTTCGTGAACAGGCCAACAAAAGTAAGCTGCATACAGACAGCGCGCGTTTAGGCAACCGCGCTGATTGAGACACCGCAGCCAATGCGACTTTGCCAACAACCCGAGCCCACAACTCAGCCTCACCAGATTATTCAACATTTATAAACGAAGTTGAAGTCGCTGTTTAGTTCTCAATCACTTTCACTCCTCATCACTTCTATCATCGTCGCTTGACCTTCACTCTAATCATCGTTGCGCCAATTTCAACTCCTTTCCTCTCTATATTTGCAACACAACCACTTACTATCTTACACCAACGAGTAATAGCACCATGGCGCCTTCACGTATCCTCGAAGCCCCAGAAGCTTCGCAAAAGAGCGAGCCTGTAACCAAGATCCAGACCGACGGCAAAAGCGAGACAAGCACAACCAACGGCACCGACAACGACACAAAGGATGACGCTAAGAGCAACTCAGCCGACAAGAAGGCTGATACAAAAGACAATACCAAAAGCGACGCCTCAGAGGAGGACATCGATCCAAAGAAAAAGGTCGATGCTGCAGAGCCTATGAAGGCAGAATTGAAGCACCTGGACCGCAAATACAGCGAGAAGCACCAATGGTATTATGCTGAGACTGTCGAGGACAAGGCGGTACCAGACCAGGTTGATTGGTAAGTCGGTGAAAAGAGTTCCATGACGCTGAGCATGGTTCTGCTACAGATGCACTGACTAACATATTTCCCCAGGTGGACCAAGTACGCTCTCTGCGTGACAAGATACATGTCAGAAGATGGCAAGCGCGTCCAGAAAGTCGTCGTCCAAATCAACTCACAACACCTCAAAGGCCTTCTGAAACAAGCCATTGGCTCCTACCCTGGCGTCAGTCTCGACACAAAAGACATCGCTCTGACCCAGCCATGCCGCCTTCTCTACCACTACTTTGACGAGATCAAGGAACACGGCGAGAAGTTCGAGGCTGGTTCTGAGGCAGCAGCTCACTACCAGGTCCTTCTCAATCACATCCAAGAAGAGTTTGGAGAGACTATCCAGGAAGCCAACAACCTCCGCGAGCAAAATGTCATGACATACCAGCATCTGTGGACTGTTTTCAAGCCCAAGACTGTTGCTTTTGCTCGCGTTCTTGGCCAAATACAGGCTTTCCGTGTGCTTGACTCGCACTACCAATGTGGTAACCAGCCTCGCATGGTTCTGCAATTGCAGCAGGTGGACTTTGACGGCAAGCGCTTTGGCTACCGGACCGAACAGATGGCTATCCCTGTATACCTGGGAGCCGTTTCCCTCAGCAAACTCGATGTTGTCTCTCGCAACTTCTTCCCTCATGTCGAGGAAGTAGAGGAGCGTCTTATTGCCAGAGGCCGCCGTTTCGAGCAGTATGCTGGTATAAACTTTGCCGAGCATGCTGCCATTGCTTTGGAGCACGTCTACAACAGCTCGCGTGGTGATTACGACATCAATCGCGTGCACATAAGCGAGAGAGTGGTTGTGGATTGTTTGACACACCACCGTTTGAACCCCGACCTTGCCAAAAATGTCACCGCTTTCGAAGATGAGACGATCACTCTCGTCCAAAACGCCCACAACAACGACAACGACGATTCTGACGACGATAGCTACAGAAGCTACGACTCGGACGACTATGACAGCGACGACGACGACTCGACGAAACGCCTCGACACCGACCTCCTGCCTACGACTAAGCAGACCTTTGAGCCTCTGACAGACTCACAATGCCTCCTTGCTTCCGCCCTGGTACACGGCTTCTCCTTCACACACAAAAAGTGGATCGACATGTTCATCGACAATCTCTCCGCCGTAGCCTGGAACGAAGCTTGCTTTGACCAACTCGTGCTCGCCCCAAAACAGAAGAAACTAGTCCAAGCCCTCGTCACCGAACACATCTGCCAGAAATCAGACTTTGACGACATCATCAAGGGAAAAGGCAAAGGACTAGTATTTGTACTGCACGGCCCCCCCGGCGTAGGAAAAACACTTACCGCAGAATGTGTAGCCGAACGCTGCAAACGCCCTCTCTACGTCGTGTCTTCAGGCGACCTAGGCACAGACTCGTTTACTCTCGATCAACGCCTCACCCAAATCTTGGACATGGCAAGCACCTGGCGCGCAGTCCTGCTCATCGACGAAGCAGACATTTTCCTCGAACGCCGCTCGCTGCACGACATGGAACGCAACGCCCTCGTCTCCATCTTCCTCAGAGTCCTCGAGTATTACCAGGGTATCTTGTTCTTGACGTCCAATCGTATGGATACCTTTGACGATGCATTCAAGTCTCGCATCCATGTGCCGCTCAAGTATACTGGTCTGGATGGCTCGTCGCGCAAACAGATTTGGAAGAACTTCCTTGATAAAGCGGAGGGTGATGCTGTTGATGGGGCTGGGCTTGAGAAGTTGGCACTGCATGACTTGAATGGTAGACAGATCAAGGGGATTGTTAGGACGGCTACCAGTCTTGCGAGGTATGATCACAAGAAGTTGGATTTGGAGACGTTGGAGCAGGTCGTTGAGATCCAGATGGACTTTGAAAGGGATCTCGTGGGAGATGGGCAGTGAGGAGTTGCTCGGACATATCTGCATCAGAGTGACTCAGCGATGCCATGGAAGCATGATTGGGCATATAATAAGAAAGAAAAAATGCCCAAACTATATCGAAATTAGACCAGCTCTTGGCTGGCAATCTGAGAAATGAAGAATGAAGAGCAAACTAAACAGAAAAATCCACCTGGTGCGTTTCCCACTCTATGATAACCCGCCAACCGTACTCCATGAATTCTGCATGATGCTTGTTTGCGACCTTTCACCGCTCGCTCAACAAACAAAGCTATGACAAAGGGGTACATGCGCGCAAAGAAATGATGATGCCCATTCCAACGCCGACCCGAGAAGTAACATATCGTGTAAGATGAAACGAAGAGACTTCTAAACTCTGGTGAACAAGTCAGGAGTGTGCGTGTCCATAGCTTCTTCTGTCAAAGCGAAGCCTCCCTCGACAGCAACCTCGGAGCCAATGCTCGAACTGCTTGACACTGAAGAGGTCAGGTCAAAGGGATGGCCAGAGTAGAATTCGGGGTCCGTCATGGCCTTGAGCGAGTATTGTGCTCTAAGTTCTTGGACGGTCTCCTCGCAGCCAGGTAGAATCGTGTAGGACGTAGTCGTGGGGATGGTGGGAAGACTGATCGACGAGGTCGTGGTGTGTGAATGGGAGGGCGAATAGTCGTCGTCGTTGGTAGCAGTCGAAGTACGGTGTATGTGGCGAGATGGGGAGCTGGACACGAGTCTGATGGTGGAACGGGGCGTGTGGGCGTGGCGCGGGTCTCTGAGAGTGACGAAGGGCATCTCGCTGCCGGCGCGTGTCTGGAAGTTATCTTCGCCGTCTTGGGAGCTGGATGAGAGAGCATCTCCGCAGCTCTCATCATCAAACTCAGCATCAGTAGAGAAACCATCGCTTGTATAACCTGACGACGCAGAACGGGTTGGTGAGCCGTGAGGAGACTCACCCCAGATAGGAGGTGCAAAGGGTTGAATGGGAGGACGCAAGCCGAGCTGTTTGGCGACGTGAACATCCTTGACGGGTAGGCCTTCTCTTAGTTCAAAGTCGTCGACGGGCCTGACCTCGTCCTCGAAGACTGCCTCGAACGACAGCCAGCAACGCTCTCTGCGCATGGGACCGCAGCGCTGACAGACTTTGAAGTCGCAGCGAACATCATCTGGTACATTGCTGATGTCTCCCGATGCTTGTTGGTTGGTCATTGGTGTAGGTCGAGCAGACTTGTCCAAGACTTGTTGCAGATGTTGCTTCTGACGAATGAGGATCTGGACTTGCTCGTCGGTGTAACCACCCTTCTCGAACTCTTTGATGACGGACTCACTGAGCCCAAGTTGGCGGAGTTCCTCTCCAGCAAGGCTGACAGGGTGTGTCAAGGACTTGAGAAAGGCAAAATCTCCGACCTCTGGGATGTCAGATGTGCAATGGTAGAGCCAGCCGAAGGGTGAAGGGTAGTGGCACGTGTCACAGGTCCAGCTTCCGTAGAGGCGACACATCCTGATATGGGTACAGGCGCTGACGCACTGTGGAGGAGGACGTCGAGTCGAGCGACTCGTGGGTGTCATATTGGGCTGTAAGGTATGGTTAATGATCTGTTGTTTGACGCGCACCATAAAAGCATGGCGTAGATAGATCTTCCCGGCAGGGAAGAACGAGTGGGTTTGGTAAGGTACCAAAGAAGGAGAGTCATGTGCGATTAACTTACGTGCGCAGTCATGCTCATGTTGAATCAAGCGAGACGTTGTTGTGGATGGTTCGTGACAAAGATCGTGGAAAAAGATGGAAGTGTCTCGGGGTCGAGAGGAATGGAGGGATTTGGCAGATGTGCGTGGGAGAATGATAGGAAAAAGAAGTGAGTGAGTGGATTGGGTTATTGTTGGTTTGTTTTGCATCCAAATTGACAAGAGTGAAGGAAAAGGCAGGCACGGCTTCGAGGAAAGCCCGTCCTGGTCAAGTGCAACTGGCCTGTCACTCTCAGATGGGACAGGAAGGTCGAATGCATTTTTCACGAGCGAATCGAAAGCAAACCAAATAGTGTCGAGGTCGGGATCAGGGCCTTGACATGCTTTAAGGCATACACGGGATGGTACAAGCAGTGCGACGTGCGAGATGCATCTTGCCGGGTGAACATATCTGGCATAGGAGCAATAGCACCAAGGTACCTCGATCGATGGTGACCGAGGAGAATTAGGGAGAGTCGCACAGTTGAGCTATAGAAGCTTTCCCCCACCCTTGTGACAGGGTATTGACCAGGGACGGTTGACCTTGTCGCGCGGCAGCTTGCAGTACTCGAGCGCGGCTGGAGTTAGTGCTCGTCCGAACTGGGGACGTCTACAGAGCTGGTCAAACTCCAGGAACACTGTCGCAGAAGATGGCTGAGGACCTGAGGCTTGTCGTCGCAAGATCAGGTTAGTGGAGAAATGACAGCGGCAATTGTTGCAGGCTGTCGGCACCCCGCGAACAGGTGGAACCTCGGTCCAGCCGACTCTAGATAACCCCGGAGGAGGCCGTCTATCGCGAGCGCTTGTTTCTGTGGTCTTGTTAGGCGCGCCCAGCCACCTGCTTTGTCGACGACTCACCCAGCAACATCAACATACAGCAAAATGTCGTCGTCGGTCAAGTTCGACGTCAAGGAGACGGTGGCCAGCGTCACTGGCAAGCAGGACCTCGCCAATGAGGTCGGCAATGCTATCACCAAAGGTGCTGGTGCTGGCGGCTACCTGGCTGTACGTCTTGTGAGGAAGATTGCGATTCGATCGCGACTGACCGAGAATGCTAGGCATACTTGCGCCAGCTGCAAAGCAACCCCCTTCGTACCAAGATGATCACCTCGGGCTCCCTGTCTGGTGCCCAAGAAGTGCTCGCTTCATGGATCGCAAAGGACCGCAACAAGAACGGCCACTACTTCACCTCGCGTGTGCCCAAGATGGCCCTCTACGGTGCCTTTGTCAGCGCTCCTCTCGGTCACATTCTCATCAACATCCTGCAGAAAGCCTTTGCTGGCCGGACCAGTCTCAAGGCCAAGATTCTGCAGATCCTCGCCAGCAACTTGATTGTATGCATATTCCCATCTTCTTACCCTAACCACCTTGCTGATCTTACCCACAGGTTGCCCCCATCCAAAACACTGTCTACCTCTCCGCCATGGCCATCATCGCAGGCGCCCGTACCTTCCACCAAGTCCGCGCTACCGTTCGCGCCGGTCTGCTTCCCGTCATGAAAGTTAGCTGGTGCACCTCCCCCTTGGCTCTCGCCTTTGCCCAGAAGTTCCTTCCCCAAGAGACCTGGGTTCCCTTCTTCAACGTCATCGCCTTTGTGATTGGTACATACATCAATGCACACACCAAGAAGAAGCGCCTGGCCGCCCTGAGAAAGAAGCACTACGGCGACTCTAGAAGCACCGGTCGCCCTGAAGATGACAGACGTCCCAACTTCTAGACCTGCGCTTACCTTACTTGACGATGCCCTCCTTTTCTCGCGCGATTTCTATGCATATATCCACTTAGCAGCTCTCTCGAATCATTTGTTCTTACTTGCATCTTATGCTGCGCCTATTGGTTGCGATCCCTCTCAAGCTTCGCGTGCCTGCGATATACCGCAGCTCATGAACTGAAACAGTACTCGTTAAGTAGTGGTTGCCTAGACTATTCAGGTAATCCCCTGACGGGTCTAATCACGCTTGGTTCGAGTGCTCGAGGTGGATGCGCAAACTTGTATGCACCAAGGACCATTTTCTTCCATCAAACGGGGTTGTGGTCTAGTGGTATGACATCTTCTTAGCATTGCTCATCTCGAGCATTACTGAGTTGGAGAAGGTTCTGGGTTCGATTCCCAGCTACTCCATTTTTGCTTTTTCGAGCATTACTTTTTATCTATGCAGCATTGGAACTGTCTCTCTCTTAGACCTTCTGTGGCATTGGCGCCGAACCTGGGGTCACAGACATTAGGCTTGTAGCTGTTTACTTGTTTCGTCCCCGACAAACTCTTTCGAGGCCTTTGGGTCGTATATCTTTTGCGGTTGAGTCAAAGGGCATGCGAGATTAGTGCCCAGCAGAACAAGACCGACATGCTCCCTAAGCGACTTGGCGGCCATGCGGGCGATATGATCTGCAGAGTGGAGTCAATCCAGACTTTACCTCTTCTCTACAGAGCCCTCTGCTATGAATTCACATCGTCCAAGCATGCTTTTGACCCCGTCTGCAGACTGAGAAGTATCTTCTGCAATCCGCGGGACTTGAGGATAAGTCTCTTGTGTATTCACGTATATCTTTATCTCATCCGTTCCTGATTTCATGATTCAGGCAGAAGCATACTTGGCGATATAGCGCCGGCTGCCAGACGCCACAAAAGTCCCAATACCCAAGAGTGCGGTGATACCAATTTCCTCCAAGCGGTGTCCAGAACTCGGTTAGGATGCTTTCACCGAGGACGTGGTAGTGCTAATGGTTTTTATGGGAGTGGTGTTTGTTCATAAGGCAAGGCTCTCCTTGTCTTGTCTAATCATCCATTCACGGTCATCATGGTTTTCGCCCAAGGCTCGCTTGCAAGCGTTTTGCTTCTTGCGACATGTTGTTTGCCTACATTGAATGCTCATGTGCTGGAGCGGGATTTCTTTGCAACTGGCTTGACCCAGCGATCGTTTGAAGGTTTCACTCTTGGATACTATGACGACCTGAGCGGTCTGGATCTTCCTGTCTCCTGTCAGAACGCCCTGCAACAGAGAATCTACTGCGACGATTACGTCGCAAATTATACCGACGTACCCACTTGGCGAGGAGATGTCGACACGGAAAAGACTTCTTACGAATCCGTCTGTGATGACTCTTGCGGAGCATCTATTCGCTCCTACTGGGACGGCATCGTCAAAGAGTGCGACCAGTCGTGGGATCCTGATACCCTCACTATCGATGCTGTTGGATGGCTTTGGGAGGCGTGGAACGAGACTTGTTACTACGACCCCGAGACCGGTCGTAACTGCAATGGTAGGTAACTTGATTCGACCGTGGAAAGCTTGAAGATGTTGCTGACGAGTTTCGAAAGAGATCATCGACGAATTGATAGAAGCTGACAAAGCTAATGATACCCATGTAAGTTTGTGAGATGTCATTTCTGACCTTTGATAGCTGACCACGAGCAGGACTACACGTGTTCCTATTGCCGAGTCGAGCACTACAAGATGATGCAAAGATCTCCGTACTCCGCCTATGACGATTTCTATCAGGACGAGTTCCAAGATACTAACGAAAAATGTGGCTTGGACAACCCGACAGAAATGCCATTTCGCTGGATAGACGGCATCTGCGACTTTGAAACCTACAAGATCCAAGAAGGCGATACTTGTGGCTCAATCGCCATCAAGTTTAGTGTATCATCAAAAGATGTGCGCGACTCATATGCTTCCATCTATGGGGGTGAACTGTGGAAGCCAGCCTGCGATCAACTTCGACCGGATCTGTCAGTCTGCATCCCGCAGCCATGCAAGATTTACGAACTTCTGCCAGACGACACCTGTGCATCTGTCGAGGCGCAGCAACATTTCCCCGGCGGAGATTCGTTGAGGACATATAACCCATGGATTCGTCCCGACTGTTCCAACTTGCAGCTTTCTCGAGACAGTCCTGTAGGCGTCGTTTGTGTGTCGTCACGGAGCGATGAAGAGGTTACCTCCGACGGAGAGTCATCATCATCTTCTTCTTCTTCTTCAGATGCTGCCTCTACCCCTTCTTCAAGGAGCTCGACAACTGACATTTCGTCCTCGTCAACCGGTGCTGCCTCTACTACTGGTAGTCACGTTACCTCGTCACAATCGACCGAAGCTGTTTCGATGGCTACTTCTGGGCCTTCTGGAGCAAAGCTTACGACCGCTGGCAATAGTGCGAGTGCCACTCCATCCATGTCTAGCGACAATGTCTCGGGGGCAAGCATGGCCGGCCCTGGCAGATTGCAAGTTGTTGTCGTGCTTGCTGCGCTGGTGCTGTCTCAGATGGTCTGATATTTGCCCTCGAAGATAGGCTGTGTTAGTTTTGTATGTATGCTCCGTAGATTTTGCTGCCATACGCTTGACCATGGTAAACTTGGTTCCAAGTTCTTCGGAAGCTTGGTTCATGGCTCGATTGGCGGCGGCTCCTTTGTGTATAGAGTTACCGTTTCAGGCAGTGTGATCGCCAATGAAAGCGTCATCAATAGAGATTTTCTTGATCAAGTGGCATAACCGAACACTGGACGGGTGACCTTTTCTAGGCTCTCCAATCTGACGTTGTGTTTCTAGGATGTACCTGCTTTAGAGACTGGGCCTCAGATCCAGAAGAGTGAGGAACGATCAATGTGAATCGACGTCCGGAGAAGAACTCAACAACGACTTGGGTGAGTAGCTCTATAAGTTCTGTGTATATGTTGTTCACGGGAGTAGAGTCTGCTACGTTGTCGACAACGTGATCAGATCCGGTGTTGTAGCCTGACTCGAGATTATGGAGATTGTAGTCGGCTACAAAGTCGTGCTTAGACTCAACAACGTAATTCGACTCAGAGTTGGTGCTGACCATGCCTGAGGAGTAATGATGAAACTAAAACATGTTCCCTCAAAGATCGGAACTCGGTGCACAGCCAGGACTGTAGAAAATCATGATGAGTGTCGCTTGATATCATAATCAGTTCAGCTTCGGTGTATAGAGAGTTGCAAATAGGATGGATTTCTGACGCCCTTGACCTGACTGCCGAGTGAGGCGACTTAAATGAGTTTGTTGATTTGTTGTTGAACTGAGCACGATTACGGTCAGGTCGTGATTATTAAAATGCACTTAGTGCTTGCCAAAAGTCGCGGCGAATTCGTTGTTGTGCGCATAGCTGCTTGGTTCTGCACAATGTCGCGGTTGCTTCATCGCCCATATCAAAACAAATGCCAGACGCAAAGAAACTCTCTCAGATTTCGACAAAACAGAAACCCCCCTAGCCGCCGTGTTGCTAGGGAGGGAAGAGAAAGCAAGCTTTCGTCATTATTGTTGTCGTGCGAGGATTACTGGGACCCCT
>SWBF01000092.1:0-93457 GCA_023848595.1 Aureobasidium sp. EXF-10727
GTAGAATAGCCTCTATACGGATACTTATAGCTCTTAGAGGGCCTTCTATAACGCGCTAAACGAGCACCTAGAGACTAAGTATATGTTTACTATCCTCTATAATGCTTATAGCCTCTAGCTCGGCCTTAAGAACGTATATAACCCTAAATTAAGGCACTTAGTTAGCTATTACTTGCGCTTAATAAAGGAATTAAACATAGTTCTTACCTTCTTCCGTTTAAGCAATAAAATCTAGCAACTTTTACTCTAAGTAGCCGCTAAGAAGGGTAAAAAATTAGCCTTATTTGCTATTATTTACGTTACTTGCTAGGGTTCGTACTACGTAGTAGTTACCGCGCTACTTAAGAATAGGCTAATTATTAAGGCCGTAAGCGCATAAGACATAGTTAGTAACGCTAAGGTTAGAAGGCTAGTCGATAATAAGGCGTAGTAGGAGCGAATTTTATAGCTCGCGGCGTTAATTAAGCCGTTTTACTTTACTTAGAGGCTTTCTAAGAACGATAGGAGTACTATCGGCGGCGTAATTCCTTGCTAGCGTTAATTAAGAGGTAAAATTAAGAGCGTTAATAGCTTACCTTATATAGAAGAGGTCCTTAAGCTTATTAATAAGCGCGTAGAGGTCTAAACTACTAACATCTACTATGCCGCTATACTTCTTAACTATTAGCTCGATTACCCTTAGTAGTATAAGCTAAGCGCTATATGCGCCGTTAAGTTTATTAATTACTACGTTAGCAAGCTTAAGAGAGGCAATTTTTAGGCTTAATTTAACGACTATTATAAGCGTACTAGAATTTTTACTTGTAAGGAGCTCTAGAGTAATGAATTACGCTTTAATCTATTAGCCTTCTAGTTAGTTACGCATATATATGGCGCTTATAAGCTTGCTAAGCTTACGCTAAGGCTTATAGAGACTCTAGTAAACTTAGTGCTATCTAAGAGGTCGTTCTTAGCGATAAATTACCTTTAGAACCGCTTTAGAGCGCGTATGTCGACCCGCGTAATATTAATGCTATACTTAATTTACATGAATTTAAGGGCTCTTAACCGTTGCCGAGAGCTTCTTACTCCTACTTAGAAGTAGCTATAGCTCGAGAGGTAAGTTAAGAAGTACTATGCCCTTACTAACCCTTAAAAATCACGCGAATTTTAAGTAGTTAAGCGCTAGCGTGTTAAAAAGCTTAACTAAGTTGCTATTAATAACGTTATTAAGTAGACTATAGCCATTATTCTAGCAGCTCTAAGTATTAACAACTAGCTCGAGTTCCCTTACGAAGATATTAGAGCTTACGCTATGCCTCCTTTACCTCCTCTAGCGCGCTAACTAACTCCTCTATAGGCAATTCCTACTCCTATAACGTAATAAGCACCTAAGAACCCTTGAAATTTACGTAAGAGGAAGTAGCTATACGATAGAGCAACCCTAATTCTAGACACTCTAGTACGTAGCGCGCGAGTAAGCTTTTCTTAACCCTCTTAATCCGCGCTACTTCTACTAATAACCCCTTTCTAGCCCTCTAGTTAATAGCTATTAATACTAGCGACTTAATCTTAGCCCTTCTAGCATAACATATATAGCTAGTTTTTACCGATTTCCTACCCTCTAACTAATACGTAGTTCTTAATTAGTAGTTTAGCGCCCTCTTAGTATCTAACTCCCTCTTAGATGCCTTGATTTATTACCTTCTCTATGCTAACTTAGTTAACTCGGCCCCCTATACCTATCTATAAGCGATAGCTATTAGTAGAGCTAAGCTAGAGCTTTATTAATGGCTATGCTTAACTAAGGGAATTAATCTATATAGACGACAACTTACAAAATTAGTCTTAATTAACTAAAAAATCTCTATAGTACAAAAAATAAGAATTTGCCTAATTTTGCCTAAAATTACCTAAGTTCCGTACCCTTAGAAGCTAGAATACTAGCCAAAATCGACCCTTGGCAGTACGGTAAGCGGGTAGCGCGGGGGAGGCGTATATCGGCTATACCTCGGTGATACTAAGGGGGGTTAGTAGCATGTAAGTATCATGGTACTATCTAGATACTAGCTAACAAGATACTATCAAAAAACAAGCCTAGTCACACGGAGTGCAATACATCTGATCCTCGTATTCGTGCATCGAGCCACCTCAAAGTGGTTATCCATGTGACTAGAAGGATGATCTCCGTTCGTGAAATGGATCTATCAAGACGATCTGTATGCTAATTTTGGTGCGACAACTACCTTATATTATTCTCACAGTATGCTACATTCATCCTAGCGTGAATCCTGCAGTGCCTCGACAACATGTCCTGCGAAACCGGTCGTACTCAACCAATCGAAGCAGACATGTTCATGCGAGCGCATCATGGGAACAGATGAACTCAAGCGCGGACATCCTTAAGGCGAATGGTGCGGCTCCAGATGCTGTCACTTGTCATTACTGAATCTCAGGTTGGCTAGCAGTATGAAGTCATAGGCAATTATGTTTTTCAACAAGGCGTGGGAGATTAGTATGTTTATGCGAGAAAACCAAAATCCTTCAAAGGAGGACAAATGGACATCCACATGTACAAGTAAGTTCGAACCTGGTTGGCTGCAAGTCCGTAGTGCAACTTCTCGATACAGCTCACGCTCGAGGAAGGAAGCACCACGCGTTGCGAACCCATCTCTCAAATGCGGGCAACAACTTTTCGTGGATTCTACATCAACCATCCTCATCGCCGTATCGACACCTTCTATCATTTCACTACTATTAATGCAAGCAATGTCCTCTGAAGACGCACCTACTGTCAGACTGCTGCACTTCAACGATGTCTATCGTCTCGAGCCTTCGGAACACGATCCAGTTGGGGGTGTCACTCGCTTCCAGAGCCTGTGCAACCACTATAGACAAGATCCGAAGTATCAGGGGCAACCGGAGCTCATCACGCTCTTCTCAGGGGACGGGTTCGGCCCGAGTCTAGAGAGCAGTGTGACCAAAGGTTGTTTGCTACGCGCAGTATGGTCTCTGGGATCACAAGCTGACATACAGTGGGACAGGCGCTCATATGGTTCCCATATTGAATAACGTACCAGTCGCTGCTGCTTGTGTCGGAAATCATGAGCTTGACATGGGTGTTCCCCAATTTGAGCATCTCGCTTCTCAGTGCAACTTTCCCTGGCTACTAGCCAACGTTACAGACCCAGCGCTAGGTGACGACGTTCCTTTAGGACACGCACAAAAAACCGCCATGCTCACATCGTCCAATGGAGTCAAGATTGGACTCATTAGACTAGCTGAGAGGGAATGGCTCGAAGCCGTCAATTCTCTGCCGACCAATCTGGTGCACACCGATCCTGTCACCACAGCGCGCGATCTGGTACCAATTCTCCGAGCCGAAGGTGCTGAGATGATCATTGCACTCTGTCATCAGAGAGAACTCCATGACACTAGACTGGCGCAGGAGGTGCCGGAAATCGATATCATACTCTCTGGCCATGACCACCACTACCGCCACTCCAAAGTACGCGGAACCCATATTTTGTGCTCTGGCAGCGACTACAAGCAACTCAGCTATATCGAAGCGACAAGCATTGGTGGCAGATAGGATTTCGCCATCACACGTCGAAACGTCGACAGCACCATACCCGAGGACCCAGCTACTGTAGAATTGCTCGACAAGCTGTTCTCGTCGCTCCAAAACAAGCTGCAGAAAGTAGTCGGCTATACCGCCGTACCACTCGATTGCCGTTTCAGCACCGTCCGGAGCCAAGAATCGAACATGGGCAATTTTGTCTGCGACTTGATGCGCTATTACTACGACACTGACTGTGCGATGATTGCCGGGGGTACCATTCGAGCCGATATAGTCTATCCCCCAGGTATTTTACGACTCAAGGATATCGTCGATTGGTGAGTGCATAAATTTACACACATTTGACTTACTGACGAACAAAAGCTTTCCATTTGAAGACCCTGTTGTTGTGATCAAGGTCAAAGGCGAACAGCTTCTTAAAGCACTGCAGAACGGTGTGTCAAAGCACCCTGCTTTGGATGGTCGCTTTCCGCAGGTGTCCAACATCAGCTTTACTTTTGATCCATCGCGAAACATACATGATCGAGTAGTCGGAGTACAGGTCGGTGGGAAGCCGCTCGATCTGGACCAAGAATACACACTGGCAACTCGAGACTTTATGGTCAGGGGCGGAGGTGCGTGTTGAATGACATCGGACATGTCAGACAAGACGCTGACTCGATCTAGATGGCTATACATGCCTACGCACGCAAGCAAAAGGAGGACCAAACGTGTCTATCATTGACGAAGAGAGTGGCATACTCATGTCGATGCTACTGCGACAACACTTTTTGTCATCAATTACTGTCGGACGCTAGAAGCACTGGGGTGCAGCACTCGGCCAACACTGGGGTACAGTGCATGAGCAGCTTCGACGCACCGGATCAGTGGTCGAGCGTACAGACACCAACCATACATTCAGAAGGGACAGCAGCGATGTGTCAGCCAGAAGAGCCAGTGTCGATGTGTCTTCGGGAAGAAGAAAGAGCAGTGCCATCTGGGACAGACCGCCGGTGAGAATCGTAGAGCCGGCAGAGATGAATCTCAGCGAGTCTGAAGACGACTCGGAAGTGACAGCTCCAGTGCTGGCCAGGGAACTATCAACCGAAGAACACGAGCTGGTTGTGGCAAGGAAAGCCATGCGGAAGTGGTGGAGATTGGCTGGACTGAACACTCGCCACGCGATGGGGTATGAGGCAGGTGAAGAACTGGGAGTTGGCTGGACCAGAGGGATTTGTCCACAAGTGGAGGGACGCATCAAGATGGTGTTGCGTGTGCTTTGAAGTGACTTGCTCGACCTAAAGACCTAGAATGCATTACTCCGTCCTAATTTCATACTCGTCTGCACGCCAAAGCACTCCTCATGGCGCGATGAGCGTATAACAAGATGAATCTATCGGCATTATCGTCGTGAATTTTGGTAGGGATACGGCTTGCTTCATCTCTTCTTCTTGCCGACAACCTTGGTGAAGCCATCATCGTCGACCTCTGGTTCTTGTCTTTCGCGTGGCGCAGGGACAAGAGCAGGAGCAGCATCACCCATCTCGACATCGTCGTTGTCATCGTCGCTCTCGTCTTCGCTGCTCTCGTCGTCGTCGTGCTTGTGCTCGACAACCTGAAGGTTCTGAGGAACTCTTCCTCCACGCTCTTCGAACCTCCTCTTGACAGCCTCGAGACCAGAGAAGTTTCCGTCGGCAGTTTCTTTCCTGAGCCTCATAATTTCTTCGGCGACAGGAATTTCACTCTCGTCCTCAACATTCAGGTCAAACTCATCCTGCATGACCTGCAACAAGACGGCTTCGACATCGAACTGGTCGGTATCCGGACGGTCGGCAAAGAGGTCGCTCACGGCGCCGGCGAACCAGTCGCGCTTGGCGGAGCTGTCGGGGCCGCCCCAGTTGCTGGTGACAGCGATGGTGAGGGCAGGCCAGAGGCCCAGGGCGTACCAGATGCCGAGGTCAAAGTTGGTCTGGATTGTTTCTACGTAGAGTCAGTTGCTGAGGTGTGCTTGTATTGTGACGAGTCGCAATACCTTGGTCTGCCATGGTTGTGTTTTGGTGTTGAGACTGGCGCCGGAATAAATTATGCCATGGCGTCCTCGAAATTCTCGCGCTTGGACCCAGGCCTTCTCCAGATTTCGGAAGAGGCTCCTCCCAGCCACAGCGTCACGATCGTCGTGCTGCAGGAGGCTTCATCTCCGCTGCGCGGAAGCCGTTTTGGTTGCGACTGCCCGAGACCAATACACGGCTCCTGCCCGAATCAACTGCACGGCTCCTGCCTCTCTCGCGCGCATGTTCAGAGTCTCTGTTTCGCGCATTGCTTTCTAAACTTCTGCCTGCACCGACGCCGTTTGTCTCTGACCAGGTTGCTACGCGCTCATGACCAGGAATACCAGAGACACATTCGCATAACCCAACAAGGAGCCACTTAATAAAAAGGATCAGCCATGGTCCTGAGCACGCTCGGCGTCGCTGCCGATGTCACTCCCTCAGTCATTGAGACCTTCTTCTCACACGCAAGTCACCGCGACATCTCACGCGCCTCGCCCGTCTTTGACTAACACCAAGGACAGTACCTCAACCGCAAGCCGCTCAAGGGAAAGCCCACTGCCCATGTTTCGTACCACGAGGGTTTGCGCCTGATCCGCCAGTTCCTTGCCTATGCCTCGCAGCACACTGTCGAAGACATCCAGACCTTCACTGGCCAATGGGTTCCCTCTCCCACATGGGTCAAGCTCGACGAAGTCCCCATCTCGGACGCTCATCTACAACGCTCGGCCGAGCTCGTCAAAGCCCAGCTTGGTCCCGTGGGCCTGCAAAGAGTTGGTGGCCAAGAGTGGTGGCAGTGGAGAAGACCAGAGATAGCCTTGAAAGGCGAATGGATCGAGATGCGCCAGGACTACAACGACCGAATCGCTGCCCAAAACAAGAGCGATCGCGTCATTCTCTACGTCCACGGCGGCGCCTACTATTTTGGCTCGGTTGACGAGCATCGCTACCAGATGCAGCGCCATGCGAGAAAGCTCAAGGCCCGTCTGTTTGCTCCGAGATATCGCCTCGCTCCCCAATTCCCCTTCCCCTGTGGCCTACACGACTGTATCGCTGCCTACCTCCATGTCATCGAGACATGTCATCCGTCGACTGTTCTCCTGGGCGGTGATTCCGCTGGTGGTGGTATGGTGATCAACATGCTCGTCACCCTGCGCGACCAAGGCATACCCCTTCCGGCCGGAGCTCTTCTATTGTCCCCATGGGTCGACCTGACCCATTCCTTCCCCAGTGTAGCTGGAGAAGGTACCTTCGACTACATCCCTGCCAACGGTTTTCATCACAGACCTTCGATGGCATGGCCGCCTCCAAACGCAAACGATCTGAGAGAGCTCAAGTCTCCAGAAGCCAACCCACCGAGGAGGTCAAAGGACGAGAAGAAAAAGCTCGAGCGAGAGGCCACCATGGGCTTCTCTGTCAACGACCTGCCCGAGGATGAAAAGCACGACAGAACAACCCATCCACGATCTAAGAGTATCCCGGGCGCCGAGCATCTATCAATCGAGCTGGACGGCAAGCTGATCGAGCTCACTGACCAAATCCAGATGTATACCACAAACGACATGCTCGCACATCCTATGGTCTCACCTGTGATGCAGCCATCGCTGGGTGGTCTACCTCCGCTCCTCATCCAAACGGGAGGCGGCGAACTCTTGCGCGATGAACAGATTTATATTGCACACAAGGCTGCCAACCCGGCCGCCTACCTTCCCAACAAAAAAGTCATGGACGAGTTTGACCCCAAAAAGCAGATAGTAGACAAGTACCCGCCAACACATGTCGTTCTTCAGGTTTGGGATGACCTCTGTCACGTCCCACATACTCTCAGTTTTACTCGACCTGCCAAATACATGTATCGCAGTGTCGCACAGTTTGGTGCTTGGGCACTAGCTCGCGCTCAGGATCAGGCCATCACCATCCTTGACGATGATGCCATCAGTATTATCAGCAGTCAGTCGAGCCACGGCAGTGAATCCGACGTTGATCGCGGTAGAACCGTGGACAAGAAGTTTCCGGATGCTTTGGGTACTCCGATCCAAGCTCACACCGTCTCGACAGCGTCTGGGTCTGTTGGCAAGGCTGGCGATCCCTTGCCTCCCTTTCAAAATCATATGGTTCGTCAGAGGGTCGACAGACATGGTGTCACGTATCCGCTTGCTGCAGAAGAAGATCTCAAATGCCTGCAGCTTGACCCTGACACGATTGGCATGATCAAGCCTGGTCCTGTTAGAAAGTGGATCGCAAAGAAGGCTGATTGGGACGTCAAGTACGGTAAGGATAAGCGCGCGATACAGAAGCAGCGCATCAAGGACATGGCCGAAGGCTATGATACCTTTGGCGCTGGAGAAGTTCCACCACCCACTGCTTTGGCCGGACGCCGTAAGAAGGATATGCCAGGCCAGAAAGCACGCAAGGGCAAATCGTGGGGACTTGCAATGTGGTCAGGATGGGGCTCCAAACACGACGAAGACACTCTTGGCCGTGAACAGAAGGTCAACCGCGCACCGTCACAAACCGTCGCGGTACCAGAGGCCGGCGCTGCAGTCGCCAAAGCAGATCCACAACGAGCAGCCACGATCATTGCCGATCCTACGACGAGCGCCACATCCACATTCGATCGCAGCATGAGTCCCAGCTACCGCACTGTCACAGATCTGGGCCAAGCAGGTCCCCGCTCCAGACCCACCACTTCATCGACCATACCACCTCCCCCACCAGCCAAAGACCTGCCTAAAGGCAAAGAAGCCATCAGAGACGACGAAGCACATCTTGCTCCTTACGGCATGCACACCAAAGTCGCCGGCTCAGAAAACACATTCCTAAGCAACAACAGCGCACGCCCTCACAATGGCGAGGTTGCCTACCCCTTCAAACTCAAAAACGAAGGCGCGACCGCGAGTACAGTGACACTTGATTCTGCCGCCCACGTAAGACCAATGGGCAGGAATGACGATGAATCCCTAGCCGAGAGTTCACGACCTGCCACTGGTAGAGGAGTGAGTTTTGTGGACGGGCCAGCTGAATCCGGTATAATCGCTGATGAACCCGGCGTCGGTGTATATGAGACGGAGTCGGGATTGAAGAGCCAGGGCAAGAGTGATGGAGCGCAAGGAGCCGTGAGACCACCATTGGAGTCCTTTGTCACCGCAAAGGAGTTTTGAAGTAGTGACTGTGAAGTGTGCATTGTTCTGCAGGATTAGATACCCCCCTTTTTTCTTTTTCCTTTTTCTATAGTCGCCAGTATTAATAATACTTTTACTTCTTCTTTTCAGTCATCATTCGAGACATGGATTGCAATAGTAGAAAACCTTGTATCTCCCTCATTTTTGTAGCACGAAAGAAAACGGGGAGATTCGTCCTTTGTATAGGTTATTCCTACCTATGCTACCGAAAGGGAAAAAAAGGGGCAAGAAACACAAAAAGACACCTCCTTTTTCCATGGCGACCCCCAACGTCAAGATTCCCCAAATGCATCAAGGTCGCAATGCAGAACAACAAGAACAGCAAGAACAAACAAGGAAGAAAGAGGAGCAAGAAAGTCAAGAGATGAAACCCTTCGAACCAGAAGATGCAAGACGAAAGATGCAAAATCAAGCCCTTCCTTGTGTTCACAAAGTTACGAGACAAAAGGACACTAAGTTTCAGGCAACCCAGCACCAGCACTCAACACCCTGACCCTCTCCCTCACGGCCTCAAACTCTTTGACCGCATCAGCATGTTTCTCACACCCAACATTCCAGTGCTCGCGCACGCGCTCGTCTTCCTTGACCGCCTGCGCATAACTCATGAATCCCTCGCCGTTGCTGGCCTCGCCCACAGCTTCCAGCGCCCTGATACCGCCTTTGACGAGTTTGGCAGCCAGCTCCTGACGAGAGGAAAAGTGGGATACGATGGCGGCATTGTACTTGTTGAACTTGTCGAGGTAGATGGAAAAAGTGGTGCAGTAGGTGGACCAGGCGGCGCGGGTGAGTTTTGTGGGTGTGGGGGGTGCGCGGGGCAGAGATGGTAACACGAGGTTTTGGGGTGTGAAAGTGGGGATGGTGGTCGAGGCTTTGGAGGTGAAGGGGAGAGTGCTGCTCATGTCTGCTAGGCCGTCGAGGCCTTGGGATGGTGGGGCGTCCACTGCGGCGTTGAGGTCGTCGAGTTTGACGTTGAAGCCGTCGCTCTCGCGCTTGTTGGCCTCGGTGTCGGTTTGACGGAGGTTTGTAGTGTCGACGGGGTAGATGCGAGGTTCCTGGGTAGTGGAAGGCTGAGCTGAAGTAGTAGCACTAGCTGGTGGGGCATCATCGACATCCATCTCATCAGGCGATTGAGTTCGAGGGACATTCTCTTCCGCCTCGTCTGCTACAGTCGCGGGCTTTGGTGTGGTCACCGGAATCTTGTTGGCCACTCGCGAACCCTTTCTCACAGCAGCCGAATTACTTCTAGACGTTGTTCTCGACTCTGGTTTGCCAGGTGAGGAGGTGCGTAGGGTATTGGGGTCAAATGCCCAAGTTGCATCCTGGAAATGCTTCGCCCATTCTTCAGGCGAGTACTTGGCCGGTGCCGGGGGAGGCGACGGCACAGTGGGGTCTTGGGCAAACTCGGCCTGGGTTTGCTGTGTAGATGGTTCGGAGAAAGTGTTGGTTCTTGACTGTTGGCGAAAAGCTCTGGACGACTTGCGCGAAGGTGTAGCAGACTTGCGACCAGCTGTGGCTTGAGCAGCGGCGAAAACGTTGTTACTGGTAAAGTCACCAGCCCACTGCTCGGGCACGAAAGACGTGTTGATACTGTCCTCGCTGCGGCTCTTGGCCATGTTCGGCCTGAAGGTGTCAGCATTGATAGGCATCGTGAATCTGTCGAACAAAAAGTCAGCGTCGGACTGATGCAATGAACGATCGTCAAAACAATACAGGCCAGTAGCATCGGCTTTGGTGAAACAAGTCTTTTTGTATGGTGATTGAAGTTCAGGGGTGTCATCGGTGGTCAAGTCGACAAGTTCATCAGACAAGGGCATTCGTGGCGGTCTTCTGCGGGAAGTTGGTTGACTCTTTCCCGCATTTGCAGACAGTTCAATGTTCGTAAGGTCTATCCAGGCGCGTTGAGCAGCCGAATGGCTCCGTTTGACCGGAGGAACAGAGGACGGGACAGCCCATCGAGGAATCGAGTCGGGGCTTTTGTTCTGTTGGTAGGTTCTTCCAAAGGGATAAATAGGAGAGGGCATTTTTTCTTGCTTGTTGGAAGGAGGAGTAGAGAAATGGTTGGCATACATTGTTGGTTTGTCCTTTTCGCCCGCATCTGCTGCTGCGTCTGGACCAGTGTTGCTGCTTCCGCTAGCCTCGCCTGGAGCCTTGTAAGGGACACCATTCTTGAACTGTCGACTAGGCGGATTGGGTGTCTTCTTAGGACGGGTGAATGAGCGTGAGAAGGGGTCAGCGGTCGTCGTAGATTTAGGGTTCTTCTGTGCAGTGTCAGGAGTGTTGGAGGCAGAGTCGTCTTCAGTCTCAGAGTCATCGCTCGAGCTGTAGACGACAAAGGGCTTCCTTGCAGTACCGGTACCCGCCTTGCGCGTCGATCGACGGAATTGTGACGCTCCCTCTGAAGCCATGGGCACATGTGGCGTGCTGGCTGTACGACGAGCATCCTCGCCCGAGTAGGCCGTTCTCGTGCGAGCGTCTTCGGCAGGAACGTCAGAGTAATCTCTTTGCGATGCAGAACGTGGCGGCGGAGGAGGGTAGTAAGGTGGGTCTGCGGACTTTCTTCTGGATGATGAGTAGTTGGCTGTACTTCCTGCCTGTCTCTCGTCACCAGTCGACGTGGGATCAAAGCCACCACCCTTTCTAGGGGTACTGGAAGAAGTTGAAGCGCTTGCTTTGCTCGTGCCAGCATTGTTGTACTCGGCCCAGGCTGAGCGAGCTGAGCGGAAACCCTCATAGGCATTTGCAGGCTTTGGCGGAGCCTCGCGGTAGTTCATGCCAGCCCGGATGTCTTCTTCAGTAGGATAGCGAGTGTCTTGCCTAGGCGGTGGTCGCGGCACTGGACGTTTGGGCGAAGCTCGTGGCGGTGGTTGCGGCGCAGCACCAGGCGTCTGTGGTTTCATATTTTGCCATGCGTTGAAGACGTTTGCAGGGTCGGCGGGGTTCTTCTTGCTCGTGGGAGCGGGTCTCGGGAAGTTTGTGAATCGGTCGGCACCTGAGGCGCCGGATGCGGTGCTACGCCATGTCGAAGTAGGAGCAGGTGTACGTCTCGGCGGTGGAGGGAAGTTGGATGTGGCCTGGTACATGGGATTCGTGCCGGTGCTCCTCGGTGGCACGTTGGGCTTGGTGAAGGCACCACCTCCCAGACCCGCCTTCCGACGGTCTGCATCATACCGCGTCTTGGATACCGGGTCGTGGAGGATCTCATGGGCGGCTTGGATGGCCTGAAATTTGGGCACGATTTCTGATTCTTTGCCAGGGTTCCGGTCGGGATGGTATTTCAGTGCTTTGCCGTGTGTTAGTGTGGTATGGTTGGCTGGACAGAGGGTGTATTACCGAGCTTGCGGTATGCCTTCTTGATGTCTTCTACGGAAGCATCCTGTCCGCGCCGTCAGTTGCTGTCGCAAAAGGCCATGTCTTTTGAAGCAGACATACGTTGGGCAGTTCCAGATCCGCATAGTAATTCCGTTTGATGTCGGCCTTCACCATGATCCTGGCAAGGCGGTGGCTTCACAATAACGAGGCGTGGTGCGATGCGATACCATCAAGGCCCTGCGTCGCCGAGTCGTGCTGCTGAAATGTCGCTGCGCGTGGTTGTGAGAGAACAGAGCAAGCTCAACAGTAGTCCGAGTCCAAAGTGAAGCCGAGTCGACAAATGAAGAGCGGCCAACGGTCAGAGGTGCGTGTCATGCGTTGTCTTCAGATTGCAAAGGCCGAGCGCTTGATTGTTGCGCAAAAGCTCCTAGCCCCTCCAAACATGTGAAAGCTGGAGTTGGTCTGTTTTGGCCGCACCGCGACAACCACCACGACGACAGTCGAACAAATTATTTTTTTCTCTTCTGCAAGAATGATCATCACAATATCGTAATTGAGCGAAAGATCCAAATTTATTCAGAGTCAATCATGAAATATGTTCACCCATTACCCGCCCTACGACCTGCAGCTGACTACTTTTCAGGTCGCTGCTTCCATTCTCCCTCGCCGCCCAAGCAACCAACAGCCCAGATCCACCAACAGCCACTCCAGTCTGGGACATCGTCATGCACAAGCCACAGCACTGCCTCACAGTTTACACAAATTTTCGAGCTTCTTCTTCGAAGGTACCGAATCAGTCACTCCCTAAGCAGTTCTAGAAGGAGATGGGAACTTCAGAGTCGAACGTAATGAAATATTGTTTGCCTCGGACAAGCTGCTACCTAGGTATATAGACTGCACACCACAAGACCAGCTCGACCACATGGATCTTCACCACCGAGGTCCACAAGAGCGCATTCAGGAGTGGCTGGAGGGCACGCAGCACATAGGCGTCTCTTCACATACAATAAATCAAAACGTGAATGTAGTCAGCCTGAACGACAGTGTAAGCAGAGCACAAGAACACATGTAAGGCACAGTCGCAACGTCTTCCATCATGCATACATGAGGGCACCACCAGGAAAAGGCTCAGAGGGTGCGAATCATCAAAGCAACAAAGAGTTTAGCCACTGAAATTGGGACAAAGACAAACCACCTACTCCGATCAGAATTTGTTCATCAACATGTGAAAAAAAGGAAACGAGAATATAGATAGAGGACAATGAAATTTTGATATTCGCTTGCGTCTCGACGAGAGATGGGGAATATGAATTTTGCAGTCATGCAGGAAAACAGAATCAATGGAGCTCCTCAAAGTAGGGAGCGGGAGATGAACACCTGCGGCATGTGTTCTCGTCATAAGGTCATGAAGGGGTTGTAACCAGAGCGCGCGCAGATAGAAAGCAGAATCATGTACAATTGCCCCAGCCTCTTTGTCGGTTGTGAGCTGTATAGGCGGTTGTTTTGTAATAGTTGCTAATTTTATGTTGAGAGGTTGTAAGAAGGCGTGTTTTATCCAGAAAGGAGAGCCCTGGACGTGGTGGATCCGCTTAGAAGACTGCCGCCAGTCCACTCTTGGAGTGTCGTTTGCTGAAACGTGGTTTCCTACTCTTGACACTTTCATTGTCTCCCGGCTCCTTGCGTAGCGTGTTTCGTGCAGAGTGGATGGACTGCTGTTCACCCCCACCATCACCACCACTCGCACTAGTGGGGCTGGACATGGTCGATGCCAGATCGCCATACTGAGACTCGCCCGAGTATGAGTTTGCTATGGACTGGGACAGTGCAACATCTTTGGCGCGGTCGATAGCTTCCATCCACTCTTGGGTAGAGTATTTGGAGCCCTCGGGATCCGACGTGGTCGCCCGAGGATCTTCGAAAGAGAAATGCTTGTCCCGCTTGATTGCTGTCAGCTTCAGTGTCGCTTTTGTCAAAAGAGTGTAACTTACAGTGTCGATGCAGAAGGCCGTCAAGCCCTTGTTGTCTTGAACCGTCTTCCATGATGTCCCGTTTGCGAGCAGGTTGAGATCAAGTTTTGCCTTCTTCTCATCAGTTCCAGCAGCGCATATTATGACTCGCGCACTAGAAGTTATCATAACAAGTCGTTGGCGTTTTTTGGTCGTAGCCCCGCCAAAGAATCTCGAGAATTTTCTTGATGCTTCTTCGGTGCCTCGCGATGTAGGACTATGAGGGGCGGGAGAAGAAATGACATTTAGATTGCCCAGCTTTATTATTCTCTCGTTATTGCGGGTCAATACAGGCGACCAGTCGATGTCAAGTTGGCTAGGAGGAGCTAGCTCAGTTATAGCTCTTAACTGTGGCCGAGGCATCTGTTGGACGGATTGAGCTGATGGTGGCGAAGCTGCATGCGAGCTTGGAATTCCAACGGTTGGGATGCCTGGGATGGTGGGAGCCGGCGCTGAGCCCATGGGATCTCCACCATTGAGTCTGATGGGCTGAGACTGAGAGGGACCAGGCATGTAGCTTCGAAGACGTGGTGCTTTTTGCTTCCATAAACCTTTGCCCCATTGGATTCCGTCGAAGAAAGGATGTGATTTGATGTGTTCGATAGGTAGACGCTTGGACGGATCGAGGACCAGCAGTCTTTCTATAAGGTCCCGCGCCACCCCAGGAAAGCCATCTGGGAAATGGTAGTCCAAAGCGACAATCTTCTGAAACGTCTGGTATTCGTTGCCAGCCTTGAATGGTGGGCGTCCAGCGAGCAACTGATACATGATACAGCCAAAAGCCCATAGATCACTTGCTTTGCAGGCATTCTTGTCGGTCAACAGTTCAGGGCTGACATATTCTGCAGTGCCAACAAAAGATACTGCTCTCTCTTGCTCAGCGCCGTCCATGGGATCGCCAGAACCTGGACCGTCATTCCCGCTGCCGCTAGCGGATTTGATGTCAAGGATTTTGGCGGTTCCGAAGTCGGTAATCTTAGTGTGCATTTGCTCATCGAGTAGGACGTTTTCCGGCTTGAGATCTCGATGGATGATACCCTTCGAGTGCATGTACGCTATTGAGTCGAGAATTTGGGCACCATAGAAACGTGTGCAATCTTCGTCAAAAGTGCCCATCTTCTTCAGGTGACCAAGTAGCTCGCCACCGTTGGCAAGGTCAAGCACAAAATATAACGAACGCTCATCCTGGAAGGTATAGTACAGACGGACGATGCCAGGATGTTCCGTCAGTCGATTGAGAGCATCCTTCTCAATGTTGACATACTTGACCTTCTTCTCCTTGATTATGTGGCGCTTGTCAAGAACCTTGACCGCATACTCACGATGGACTTGACGGTCGGTTGCAGCAAGAACCGTACTGTATGAACCCTCTCCCAAAGTGCGGCCGAAGTGGAAGTCGTTCACGCCCTTCTTGACGAGCTTGGAAACAGGTCTCCCGTTCTGATCGACTTCTTGTCTGGTGGAGACTGCAGCGCCTCGCTCCTTCCACTCCTCACTGCTGGGCAGTGGGCCGCCTTCGATGCTATATACAGATCCTGATGGACCAGGGCCGTATCCAGAAACAACACGCTTAGAGCTTCTTCTGGGTGGCATGACATTCTGACCATCGGGACCACGGTAACTTCGGCTGGCAGAGCGAACAGGAGGTTGGCCGGCCATGGCAGCGGCGGCAGCTCGTGAGGCGCTCCTAGCCAGGCCAGACTGAGAAGGGATGTCGTCACGATATCTGTACGATGAAGCCTGCGAAAGAGCAGAAGTACTCGAAATGTTCTGGTGTGTGTACATGTTTGACATGCGTGCGGACGGGATGGATGGATGTTGGGGATATTGAGGCATCTGGGCCTCGTATGAGCCGGCACGTTGGCGATAAACTTGGTCGGAATCACTCGAGGCGGCGCGGTAGGGTCTGGTGGAATTATAGGGGTCGGCGGATGCTAGGTGACTGGGAGCATAGTCTGAATGTGAGGGAGCGTTGGAGTGGAACGAGGCAGCATATTGGGAATGCGAGTCGTGGTCGGGTGGGTGTATTGATGAGAGTTGTGACAAGCCACGCGAGTGATTAAGATTGGTGATGGTGCTGCCCGACGAGTGCGAGGAGACGGTAGGGCGGTCGTCGGGAGTTGAAGGGGTCGAGCGACGTTGCTGGCCAGGACTTGCGGCGGCGAAGTTTGGAGAGTCGAGGGACGAGGCGGTATGCGGCGGTGTATCCAACTGCGTCTGCGTCTGCGTCTGCGTCTGAAGCTGCGGCGGCAGCGTCTGGGGCTGGTGGGCTGTGGGAGTTTCTTGGTCGTCGTCGCTGTCAGGATTGGCTATGCGCAGACCACCGAGCGAGCGCGACAGGCTCAGGTCGCCGTTCATAGCTCGTGGATAAAGATGCTTTGTTCTCTGAACGGGTGACTGGGCCAAGCCAAGGCCAGACACACCAGGCGCGAGTCTGTCCGGCTACGAGATATGCGGTGTATCCGGCGAGGGGGTCGACTGGTCGTGTGCTACGCTGGACACGAGGGACGACACAATCGGCTGAGCACGAGGCTTCGTCGGTGCATACAGGCAGGAGCTGGACCGACAACAACGAGACTGGAGGAGCCAGCTTGCTTTGGTCCCAAGTCGACGACTTGACATGCTCTCGCTCTGGCGAGCACGCCGACTGCGCGCACGGGCCCACATCCCAGCTTGGGCCAAGGACGCATCAAGTCTCGTAGAATTGACCATCTCCTTCCTCCCTGCATCTCTCCTGAGTCCAACATGCAAATAAATCCATGGCGCTTGGACGGGACAACAACAGTCTTTATTGGGAGTGTCCGTTCTCGAGTTGCTCTTCGACCAACATGTTCGCTGCTGTTTGATCTCCTTGCATGTCTGCTCTTGCTTCCCCGCGCCTCTTGAACGTGCGCCTTCATTCGTACAAAAGAAAGACGCACATGTTGGCTCTCAATGACATGCGCCTCACTCCGCCTCGTCATCCGAGTGTCTTGCTCTTTTCTTAGACCAGACGCTGCACTTGTGCCCTTGTCGCACAGAAGCCAGACTAACCCTCTTTTTTCGAGAACGCCGACTTGGTCGTGCCTGCCTCAATCGCTTTACTTGCCATGTCTTCATTCACCGTGCAAAACCTCAGGCAGTCCAACACCGTCCTTGAGACATTGACACTTGCCAGTCTCAACACTGCTTGTCCCACATCCATCCATTCCATGCCTGTTTTCATGCCTTTGTAAAACTCATTATGCTCCGCAACCGACCATCGAGAGTTCCTCTTGGTATGGCTGATGTCAATCAGACGAAGCAACGCCTAAAGCTCAAACAGGCCTCGCATCCTCTAGTTGCACAAACTGATCGGCCTTGTGCCCATAACCAACAGCAGAACATCCGCATTGCGCCACAGCCCCACTACAACCTCCGTGAAGGCCCTCAAAGATCCAGAGATGCAAGCGTCGTTCAGCTTGATCCAAACCGCCATGTTCCGCAGTTTGCCATCTACGAATCAACTGACTCTGCCGAAGAAAGTGACTCTGATGAGACTGCCTCTGCCACCTTCGAATCCGTTGCTCGTCTTGTACATATAGCAGAGGTCAGCCCCACCATCACTCAAGTCTCTGGCTACAATCCGCCTGCTCTTGTGCATCCTCCTTCTGAGACATCACGAGTACATGCCAGTCGTCATCCTGGAGTCATTACCGGTCATCATCATCCAAACACTTCTCTTACGCCTGTTAGATATCGCTACAACAACCGTTCAGGATCCGGCCCTGCAACTCGTCCTGGCTATTCATATCAGCCTTCTCGCCAAACTGCCAACCACTCACACCACGGCAACGGCAATCCGAGGATAGCTGATCTCTCCCAAAGAGGCCACAATCCTAACGCTGTCTCGTTCTCTCCTCGTGTCCATTTTGAATCCGCCCTCCAAGAACTTCCTCCCCACCACAGGTCCAACGTTGCCTCGATCAACCGACGAGGAGGAACACTCAGAGCTAGGCCTTCTACGTCTCGTATCTCTCACACCGGTCGTGCGGAGATGAACTATCAAACAAGACCTAGGCCTATGCCGCGTCCCAGAGGATCTCTGATGCCTAGAAGGCCATCAGCCCGAGGCGCGCGCCGTACTGGCGGACACATCAGGCCACCAGCTGCATCGTCAATAGATACGGTCATGGATCGTTACCCAATCTTTCCCTCAATGTTATCTCAGTCTAACCCTCCGAGACCGGACCATCTATTCCTTCCGCGTTCCGAGAGCATACCTCAGAGAAGAGGCATTGCCACACCACCCGCAGAGCTCGATACCACGCAAATGCCATATTTTCGGTCCCGATATTCTTCAACGACGGCGTCTCGTACCTCGGTACAATCTCGAAATTCGAGCAACAGTCAGTCGGCTACGAATACGGTTTCTGTCCTGGCTGAGGCGTCGAGGTATGGTTCCTACAGTTCTGGAACTCGCGATGAGCAACGAACCCCGTATCTGGGCAGTGTACGTTCCTCCCGCGTCGGAAGCTGGACTTCTCTACTACATGAAGACGGTGGACAGCGGAGCAGTGGCCTTCCCCCAACGCAGTCGCCACTGGACCGACTGACGCAGGAGTTGCAGCGTTTGTCCACAAGTTTGTCAACGAGATCACAATCTTCAGTTGGGCGCACCTCTCGTATGACATCCACAGATGGACATCTGTTGAGCGGCGATGCTTTCTACTCCGACTCTGACGATGGGACTAATGAGAGAGAGACCAAGAAAGACGACCATCCCAGACGCCGCGATTCGGCGCACGTCGATGGCTACAATATGGACAGGCCCTTGAGCCGTCAGCCTCAGCATGATCTCGGCATGACAGCACGAATTGTAGATGTGGAGGTTGATTGTCAGAGTGCAACAATCAGACCACTCCCGGTCCCGTCCTCCTCCCAATCTGTAAGCTCGACTCCCGGGATTGACGCTTCTCTGGTGGACAGCTCACCACCTGGGGACTTGCCTGATCTTCCTCCTACCACACCGGGTCGGCAATCTGTGCAACCTACGCGAAATCCCTACACACCTTGTGCCGGTCCCAAATCACAGGCGACTCCAAGATTAAGGGTGTATGACGATTGCCAGCCAGCCAGCATGCAGCCGCAAACACCGGCGGACCTCAATCATCGTTTCAGAACACGAGTGCCTGACAGTTCTGATATGCCTGCCACCAGACAATCCGCACGCTCCTTTGCAACAAGTCCTCCCGTGGAACAGTCGTCGCTGATTCCGTCTCGTAACACTCACCGCAACACATACCCTTCTTTTCAGCAAGCAACCTCACAGCCGCATTTGACCAACTCGCAACCATCTAGTCCTTACTCTCCCAATCTCGATCTGAGGACTGCTGCTGCTATCACTGCAGTTGGAAGACGACGAACAGCTCGAGCATTGTCAAACGAAAACGTGATCGACCCGAGGACCAATGGTATGGAGACTGAGAGGGATGCCATGTTGAGTCGCAGAGAAGAACATGGCACAAACACCATGGATGACACGCCTCCAAGACAGGGTAGGTACGAAAGATTCATCTCACAATGAGATTGATGTGTTTTGTGGTTCATGATCGGCTATCTATGAGCCTTAGTTGGCATCTTTGAGGGGTTGACAAGTCGGCTACGTTGGTTCACCATGAAGTGATCCGACTCGACGTGCCAGTCAGGCTCACGTCGCGGTCTGGCTGTTCAAACCTCTATCCAGCATGACTTTCTGAGCAACATCTTCGACAGCTCGGTTTGAAGCAAAGGGTTGAAGAGCACGGCAACACTTTCAGAAGTATGTGTACAAGCATTCCAGTAGTTCAAGTGTTGGCGAGGTACGTTCTGTCAGAGAGTGTACTATCATAATCCTTAGTAGCAGTTGAGAGCATGTGAGCATGGCCATTGTATTGAACAATCGCTTCGTTGTCATAAATTGTATAGCTTCACCAAGACGTTGCAATTCTCAGCTTCCATTCCAAGAGTGATCTTGTTGCTTGATTGACTACGAGAGTAACCTTCTGGTCTATGTCTCGGTGGCTGTCGCTTGTCTTGGGAGACAAAAACGGCGAGATGTGTGAACACGAAGAATAATTAATTATTTTCTATTTGGATTGTCAAGAGATCCTCCTGAAGCACGGTTGGCGAGTGGCTGATCTCTATGGCGGTCTTTTGGGCTGTCAGCATCATCGTGTCCGCACGAGCGCTGCCCTTCGTCATCTTGCATGATAACGTCCGGCTGGGAACAACCACCGAACAGCCAATTCGCCTGGCATGTTGCAAAGTTGGAGAGCTGAGAATTCTGCAACGAAGAGTTCTTGTGACAGCGCTGTAGAGGCCGGCGCAACTGATCTTGCAGAGAGGATGTGCCTGATAAGGTCACACCCAATGAGATAGTCCCCTGCGAATGATCTGCACAAGAGACGTTCGTGCGTCGTTCAAGCTTTCTCAGAAGTTCTACCGAATTTTGAATGGCGTTTCAGGTTTGTTGAACGTCGGAGCCGCCAGCCCGCTGAGGACGCGCACGACTTGCACCACAACCTGTGACATCTTCTGCATCCCGCCTTCCCCCTACTCCTAACATTGCCTCATCATCCTCGCATTGTCACTCTTTCTCTAAGAACCAATCGTTATATCCTCCCGTGCGCTGAAATCGATCTTGGTGATTTGTTCCCTCGTTTTCCGGATTGTTTTTTTCACATGACGAATTTCTGGTGAGAAGTTTCACCACGCAACGCAAAAACATGGGGCAAGCCACGCCAGCTGCAGGACGCAACGGTATTGTTGCATACAAACAGGCCCTCTGCAATCTAGCTCAGGCTCCTCGATGGAGGGGACTCATCATCGGCACTATTTCGTTCTTGCTTGTCTTGTGGATATGGCAGGCCAACTCGGACCCGAATGCGCCTGGTTCGAAGCTCTACAACAAAATCTCAGGCCGACCAAACCATCAGGATTTCATGTGGAAGCCGCCATCTGTGCTTGAGCCATCCGAATTTACGATAGATCTGGAAGAAGGAAAGAGTTCTACTGCGCCCAGCGGGCTGAAGAAGGAGAACCCTCAATTTCATCTTCTGATTCATGCGCCAAAGATCACAAGTAACGTTTGTCGGAGTTTGCTGTCGTCATTTCTTCTCGACTATCCGACTCCGACTTTGATAGGTTACAGGCCTTCTCCGCCCAACGAGACTGTAGAAGGAGACTTCTGGCTGGACTATGGCCTTCCAGACACTACCAAATACTTGACAGAACAGAATCGCATCTCGGATGACGATTTTATTGCCATCGTTGACGGAGAGAGCGCCATCTTCCAGCTTCCTTCGGAGGCTCTCTTGACCGAGTACAATGCACAAACGAAACAGGCAAGTGCTGAGCTGGAAAGCAAGTATCGCGACATACCAGTCAAGACAGCAAACAAGCAAAAGCTGCGACGCTTCAACCAATCAGTATTCTTTGCAGCAGAGTATGAAGTCAAGCAACAACCACACAATGGTTTCCTAAGCAGATTCAAGCTTCCCCAGCAAAAGCTATTGACACACTTGAACGATAATCTTGCAATTGGATCTGGATCGGGGCTCCGCCATCTCTTCGAAACAGCATTAGAGCAGAATACCCGTATCGAGCGCACAGATCGCGATACCTTCAACACCATGTTCGCACAACAGGGCCTTCTTCGCGCATCTCAGGCCAAAGAGCAGCGCGAGCTCAAGACATGGCTATCCCGCAACGTGTTACCATCCAACAAGAAACTCAAGAAGAAGTTGGCCGAGGACTATGCAGCAGCCAAACAAGATCTCGGCATGGGGCTTGACTACAAGGCTACTATTTTTCAAACTATTCCGGCTACAGCTCAACATGTCGCCGACAGTGTCATTTCGCTATCAGAATACCCTAGCTTCCCAGTCCCAGCAACCTTCAAGGGGCTACGAGATCCATTTATCCTCCACACCTATACACCCCACCTCAACTCTACCAGCGCAATCCTCATCCAGCATCAAGAAAAACTGCCCTACACTTCTCGCTGGACAGATATCCCCCTCTTCACCAATCCGATCTCGCAACGAGTGCCCTCGTTGATATCCATGCTACCTCCCAAAGCCAACGCAAACGCAAACGCAGCTTCAGGTCTGCTCACAGCTCCAGACACCAACATGCGCGAACTTTGGGAGTCCATGTGGTTCTTCCCCTACGCACGACCCCTCCTAAAGCAATACCTTTCCAAATCAACCAGCAAAGAGATTGCTTCTGAAGCAGCTGTTGGCGGAGAGCGCTGGTATGACGCTCGTGGTGGACGTGGCGGTGTCTGGACAGTCGACAACGAATGGCTAGACGCCGCAGACTTGTGCGCGCCCTTTGGCAAAGAAATCTTCGAAGACGGTTTGAGAGGCTGGGCTGATGCCGTACCCGATGGCGTTGAGCTTTCAAAGGTCGAGAAGACTCCCGATGGCAAGGGGATCGTGATTGGTGAGCAAGTGAGGAATGGGCAAATCCACAAGATTGTTGCTGTTCAAGCAGAGCACTAAGGCATAAGGGAGTGTATAGAAAGGCATAGCATGTTTCTTTATTTTCTTTTTCGGTTAGAAAGCGATAGAAGGGGCGGCGTTTGGTGTTTATAGCGTTTTTACTTGTTGCTGGGTTTACATAACGGGTTCTCTCATCACAAATTGGCTTGGTTCAATCAAAGACCTTCAACTAGTGATGAAGTCTCATGCGCGACTCATAGTCTGGGCAGGTCTGTGATTCCATACTCGTTGCACATTGGATTGTCAGGCTCCTCTTCTGTGATGCTACGAGGCCTCAGGGACAATATCTGATAGCTTCGTGAAACCCCATGTCAGTGGGACAAAGAGGTTGACGGTCGCTATCGCCGGATCCGGTCCAAACATAAGGAATGTAGGCTGATGGGGTCACAATAACGTACCATGCCCATCCGCACACTCGAGTTATCATGCACATTAAGCAAAACTTCTCTCGACGCACCTCTGGAATTTAACCCGAGCTATGGTGTACACACTCTTCGGCCTCGCAGTTCGCGTGGTATCTCTCTACTTTGGCCTCCTGGCCATTGCTTCCATCTACCAAGCAATTCTCCCAACCTCACCCCACAACAAAGGCGAAATTGTCGACTACGGAGCCGAAATCCTGCAAAGAGCATTCAAGGAACTACGGACTCTGTCGCCAAGTTTCGACTATTTCGTCCAGACGGTTTATCAAGTGCTCGCTCAAGCAGTGCTGACGGTGGTCATACGATACAATACCAATATTGCGATATGGACGGGCATATTGTTTGTTTGGGCACTCTTGTCTATGGTTATTGTTGTTATTCAAGTGGTTTCGTGGGTGGTGAGGGTGCTTCTGCTGCCCTTTAAGTTGCTCAGAAAGATTGTGAGGTTTTTGAATGGAGGGTTCTGGGATGGTGGAGAGGAGAGGCCTGCGAGTCCTGCGAATCCTGAGATGCAGGATGGTCGACGCAAGGGACCTAGACGGAGTCGATCACGGGAGAGGGAGCATGCGTCTTATCGATAGTGGTGATCTTTGTCATCAATCGTTTATAGAGCAACTGCGTATCGGCAATGGAATGAGCATAAATCCGATGTATTTATCCCGCAGCAGTTCGATACAAGTCGCAGTGCCATGTTAGAAGAAGTAGAGGTGAATCGTTGGCAACAAAGAAAATGTGGAAGACAATGCCAAGAATTATGACAAGAATAGAGTTAGTGCCGGAAGGGCGGTAAGGACTGCGCCACTCATGATGGCAGCATCGTGGTTGCCTGAACCAACTGACGCCAGCGTTCGAACGTCTTATCTCCCTTGCCATCAACGTCCCTTCTGAGTCTCTACATCAACCTATTGCGACTCTCTCAACATCACACGAAACGACTTGCATAAATAATTCATCGTCGTATACACAACCCGCAGAGAAGCCCTTTACCATCGCCACGATGCACGGAGAAGTGCTCCACCATCTGGTCCGCCGTGGCTACGAAGCCATGAGCACGACCGAGTCTCGCCAGAAGATCACAGCTGAAGTCAGCGGAGTCGAGATGCTTCCTATCATCCTCACCGTCGCCCTCTTTGCCTTTATCCTGGCTTCGGTATGTGGCATGAGATTCGAGTCTGGTCGACTCGTAACTAACATGATAACAGGTCAGATATACGCTCGGAGGTGTTGTCGCCAGCCTGGCCATGATCGAGGACCGCCAAACCGCTGTCGTCGAGACCCGCACACTCGCCGTCGATGAAAAGGAGAATCCTGATGCTCCCATGGATAAGGCTCGTCTCATTGACGAGGAAGTCATGGTCATCAACCAGACCCCTCTGACTTCCAGCATCCGCAACACTCTCAAGCACCTGACCTCGATCGGAGGTTTCAGAGCTCGCTGGAGAGGTCTCGGTGCCGCTCTCATGTACAACCTCGTCCACTCGTTGACCGTCAACTTCATCGCCATGTTCGTTGCCGCCTTTACTGGTCTGCCTGTTGTTGGTCGCATCTTGGCCAACATTGCCGCCAACGTCCTGTGCGCCCGCATCCACATGGTCTGGACCCACGCCGTCATCTCGGAACCTTCATCTTTGACCTGGTCTCAGCGTCTCTCTCAGACCGACAGAAACATGTGGCGTGCTCTGGCTCTGCCCTCCTTCGTCCACTCCATCGCTCAACTCGCCACCTACGGCCTGCCCGTTGCCATGTTCCTCTTCGTTGGCCCTGAGATCACGAATGACATGGACAACGAGCACTTGCTTGCCAGAGGTGCCATGTCCCTCGTCGCCTTCATCATGCTCAACGTCCTCATCCTGCTCCCTGCTACCGTGACCCGTACCCGTATCGAGGCCAGCTTCTTGCCCGAGGACACCAACACTATCGTCCCCTTCGATCGCACTTTCAACGGTGCCACCAACATGCTTGCTCTGGACAGCCGCGCTGGCCGCAAGAGCCTCTTCATCGAGGCCTGGCGCTCATTCGACATGGCCAGCAGAGTCCGCTTGGTCAAGTTCTTTGTCAAGGAAGCTGCCATTGAGCTCTTCTTCTCAGTCACCGCTACTATTGCCATTGGCTCCCAGGTTGTCGCCTTGGGCATCTCCAAGGACAGCCTTGTTGTCGGCACGGATGGCATGTAAATGTCTCAAAGTCACCTTACTTGATATATTGCCATAGCATAGCCTCTCTTCCCTCAAATTGTAAATGGCGTTTCGGTTGTCCATATTAATTCTTGTTCATGACCTAAGCATTAACACAATAAGACTGGAATACAACTGTTCCACTACCTGTGCATTGTTCCAACATCATAGACTCTCTACTTCACGTCACCTGCGACCCTTTCCTCATAAAGAATCTGCTCCTTGCTTTCCACAGCAGCGCCCGCATAAGCATCAATCTTGTACTTTGCAAACTCTCTTGCAGAGACTCCTTTGGTGAACAGCAGATCCATCTCTTCGTAAGTGCGGTCCTTCGCCTCGGGCAACCGGAAGTATGCCCATACAAACGTGAGGAAAGAGGTAGCGAACCAGAAGAATGCCGTCTTGCCTTTTAAATTCCACTCGGTAGGGTTCATAAAGTAAGACTCGAGCTGTGAAGAAAAGTCAGTCGATGTGGTCTGGAGAGAAAAGAGAGTGGAAAAGGAGGAAGGAAGAAGCCAATACAACTCACAGTCGAACACACGATATTCATCAACGCATACGCGTTCCTCGCCAAACAAACCGTTTTGGCACGCACACGAATAGCAGAAGTCTCACTGACAATGGTATACGCCACGGGTCCCACAGACAGCGAGTAAGTAAACAACCACACCACGGTCAAGGCGCCAGCCACCCACTTTACATCATCGGACCTGCTGGCTGTGGACACGATGCCGATGATCAAGAGTAAAGCACAGAGGACGCCCATTCCCGCCGTGTAGATTTTTCTTCTGCCGACGTGGGCGAGGATGAACCAGGAGGCTATGGTGCCGCAAAAGGCTACTGCTGTGCCGCCGAGGCCGATGCTGTAGGAGACTGTGTCGGCGATGCCGGCTTGTTGGAAAAAGTAGGTTGGGGTGTATGCGAAACATGAGCCTTTGGTTTTGCATTCTTGTCAGCTTTTCTTTCGTGATCGTTTTTGGTGTAGTAAGGAAGTCTTTACCTGAAAACAGTTGACCCATGAATGTCATGCAGCAAATCTCGGTTCGGCGGCGGTCGGTGCCTTTGAAGCATTGCAGATAAGACGACTGCGAGGCTTCGTTGTCGAGTTGGGTTTCGATCTCGGTGGTGTGCACCATCATTGCCAGTGTGCCCTTGATTTCATCCTCGCTGGTGTTGGACGAGATGCGTTTGAGAATGTGCTCGGCATCTGCGAGACGGTTGTTGCGAACCATGTACCACGGCGACTCTGGGGCGAAGAAACAGGCGACCATGAGGGGGACGGGCCATGCCCATTGCACGGCGAACGGGATGCGGTAGGACCATTGGTCAGTCCTGGCCACGAGACCTTTGAGCACGCCGGCGGCGATGAATTGGCCAATGGCCCCTGGAAACATGTCAGTGATGTTGCTTGGAGACGGCAATAGACTGCTTACAGCATAGATTGACATAAGAGGTCAAGTAGCCTCTGAGTTGCAGGGGAACAATCTCGGAAGCATATGCCGGGCCAATGGTTGCAAAGACACCCCAACTGAAACCACACAGAATCTGGCCAACGACAAGGACCGGCTTGTTCGGAGCGAAGAAGGTGATGAAGATGAAGGCGTTCAAGAAGAAAAGGGCAACGATGATGACCTTGCGGTAGCCGTACTTGGCAGCGAGCCATCCGTTCAAGAAGATGCCAGGGACGATGCCAACATTACTAGCGTTACTGCCAGGATGTTAGTCTCTGTTCATGTCATGGGTCCATCACGACATTGCCTTACTTGAGTGCAGTCTGCCAAGCACCGGTAAGTTGATAGTCGCTAGTAGCAGCATTGTACTCGCCAAACTTTTTGGCGAAAGACGGGTAGGCAAAGAAACTCGACATCAAGATGGTATCGTAGCCTTCCATGACAACGGTCATCGACATGATCATGGACCAAGCAATTGCCTTTCGGTTCTTCTTGATGACCTCCATGAGCGGTGTGTTGTGCTCGGCATCAGAGGCGTGCTTGGCATCAACGATGGCATGGGCGCCAAACACTTCCTCGATCTGGTGGGCTCCATGCTTGAGCGATTCGTCTGCGGTATGAGATGCCATCTTGATAGCTCCTTCAGTCGCCTTGCCGAGGTGGAGCCAGAGGAATAGAGGAAGACAAGATTGGAGAGTTGTCTTGCAGATGCATCACAGGGCATCGGCATACATTTATCGCCATGGTACATGGGAAAGTACACAAGCGATACATGTTACAGCAGAGCGTAACCCTAGACAGAATTGACTGTTATGGCGAAACGGGGTCACGCATGACAAGGCGGAGGACTGCTAGCGTGTAAGTCAAGTATGTTGTTGCAGATTATCCGGAGCGTTCAGAGCAATGATTTGCTAAGGATACGATGTATAGTGGAAGATCATCAAGTGGTGGTCGATTCCACCAATCAGTCTTCATGCCCCAGATGCACCCCCGCGTTCGTGGCAATGGCGTGGTGGAGGGGTTCGGAGTCGGCACGATCCATCCTATTTACTTGCAGGGCTCGCCTATGCATGAACTGGTGTCCGAAAGTCTAGAAACAGTGATCGGTCAATTTATTGGTGGTGAAATTGAGCTCTCGTGAGTCTTGCCTTGGTCCACGTTGTCGGTCGTACCGTACCTGAGTGATTATCCAGCTACAGCCGCGAGATCTGGAGAATTTCTGCACGAACTTCATTTGACGCGGAGCGTAAATCCACTTGGGCCTCTATTGCGCTTGATAAGTTCTTCCAGTTCCGAGGTGGTGGCCTAGGCTCTAAGAGTGCATTTATACGTATGGTCTAAAAGCTATTGGCAGGAGGACGTCCCAGGTCTCACTTGGCACATGAAGATGAGCCTAGGGTCGTTCTGCAAACTTCAGGCGGGTATAACGTACAGTGACTCAGGCAGAGACTCATGTTTGTTCTCCTGAACCGATTTGCACGGGCTGGTCCTTTGGCTCATGCTAGACATTGTCAGAGGACTCGTTGGACGTCTGAATGTTGCGGGTGATTGTGGCTAGCGTTAGGAGACCTAAGGCTTCTATCGAGTCCGCAATGACCTTGAAGTACAGTTTGCGGTTCCACTCGAGCGTTGTTCAACAATGACCAATGATGATTAGCCTTGACAGGGCAAAGCTGACCACATGACATGCTCCAAAGGCAGCCTATCAAACAACGTGCTATCAAATAGGAATGTGTTGTTGTGATTCAGCGCCTGCATAGCACTCATACATGCTCTCCACGTCAAGGAATCGTGATATGCAACGCAACTGTTTAACCATATCTTGACACCCTTTCCCCAAAGATGCAGGACACTCGAATCCCTTTCTAGCATTCGTACGAGTGCAAGTGGGAGCTGGAAGGTAGAGATATTGAAACAATGTTAGAACCATGCATACGTACTTGAAAGAACATGTAAAACTCTTGCCAACTCCCATGTTAACACCAGATACCCCCTAAGCGCCCGCGTCAATCAAAATGCAAATATACACTCCAAGTCATATACACCTTTACCTTTCCACACCTCGAGTCAAAAACCACCCCGTCTAAAGTTCAGTCCTAACAGTCTCAATATCACCCTCCTGCATCCCCCGATGCAAATGCCCTTTAATAGCCGTCGCAACAGCATCAACATACTTGCCATTCTCAACCTCCAAATCCAAGCCATGGAAATCTTTATCGCCGATATCGTTATCAGCATGCACACTAATATACCGATGTCCCAACATCAGCGCCAAGTTTCTATACCCTCTGTGCGCAAACTTGTGCGGCAGAAACTCGACTAGAGTAGAAGAGGGAGAGGTGGGTGCACCGGGCAGAAAGAAGACGTGGGTCATTGCGGCGCCGTGGACGCCGACGAGGATTTGATGCGAGTGGACCATGCGGACTTGTTCGCCAAAGGAGAAGTCGGCGAGATCGCGGACATTGAAGACGACCTTGGGAAACATCTTCTTCAGTGCGGCGAGTTTGCCTTCGAGGTCGTTTATGCGGCGTGATTTTGTGCGTTTGACGATGAGGACTTGGAGGGGGTCGTCGGTCTTTTTCGGCCACTTGGGCGGGAGAATGGAGAGATCCATCGACTTCTCGTCTACGGTCGATAGTGCAGTGGTGGCGTTGTAGTGGGTTAGTAGGCGGTCGCTGAAGATGCGGCCGAGGTCGGATTGGCTGCAGTGTTGGGGCTCCCAGGTTCCTTCCCAGTAGGGGTTTGATGCGCCAGGCAGGGGGAGGATGACGCGGTCGAAGTACTCGAGGTCTTCTTCTTGTTGCGTTTCTGCACCATCTTTCTTGTCTTCGGAAAGTTTGAGCGTCGGGTTGCGGGCAGGGTCCGAGAAAAAGTCCCATAGATCGAAGTATGGTCCTTTCTTGTGCCCGTCGACCACAATGACCTGTGTGTTTGCCTTATCCTTCTTGGGGTTGTAGTAAGCTGCACCCTTGTCCTTCTTGTGGGGCGAGGGAACCATAGACAGCACGTCCATGGTCATGTAGTAACTCATCAGTTCCACCAGATTGTGCCATGTGTTTGCAGCACTACCGTGGGGAGAACCTGATCCCTCACGTCGTGCAATAATACCGAATTTCTTGCGAGAGGCGTCTTTTGGCTTGCTCTTTTGCAGACGTTCCGGGTCCTTCAAGACAATGTGTTCCTTGTAGATGTATTGCAGGCCTGTCCACATCATATACTCTGGAAAGACACGGTAAAAGGGGTTCTCTGGATCGTATCCACAATCCATGTAAAACTTCTTCTCGCGGCGGTTGAAGGCGACATTGGAAGCGATGCAAAAGGTGTCAAGTCTGCGTCCCACGATGCGCGTAGAAAAGCACTCCATCGTCGAGGTGCTCTGGCTCGGGTCGCAGAAAGACGTGCGGTTTCGGGCCAGATTGTGAAGGTAGGCAGGCGAGAAAAGAGCGGAACAAAAGTTGTCTTGCTTCGGCCGTGAGGTGTATGCATCGGGCAATGGAAGGACAGCAGGTACGGAGTGCTTGGGGATGGTATCGAGAGGATTCGAGGTAAGCTGTAGTAAAAGATGAGCAAAGGTCAGTCAATGCCACATGATCGCAACCATACCTTATGTGTATCATTTCCGTATAATGTCCAAGAATCAACATGTTCGCGGATGTGTAAGGAACTGCTGAACCAGAACAGAGAAAAGATGACGAGAGAAGCTACAATAAGAATGATGCGCATATGCGCGCGAGAAGAGGAGACAACCATCGTATGGTAGATTGGTGGTTGTACTTTGCGAGTAGTCGTCACACGCCAATGGAAAAGAGTGCACTCAAGACGGCGACAGCATTACAAGTTGTATGAAGACACTGGCAAGAAAAGGAGAGAAGAAAGGGGAGCCAATACGAAATCATACCCCCGTCTTGTGCAAGACAGTTGTTCAAGAGGCTCGCGTGGCCGAGGACTTACAGTAATAACTCACACTCTCCTTGCTGGCTTAAGCCCACAGTCTCAGGCTATCAGCCCTAATCAGTTCCAGCGAGGTCCAGCATTCCTGGATAAGGAATTAAGGGTGAGATTAGTAGACGACCGGTGGGTGAGCAGCGCCAGAACCGCCTGATGGAAGGGTGCACTGGCAAAGGCGGCCAATAGAACATGTCGCCGTCGCGAGCCGGTTAGTAGTGACAGCTACATTGGTATCAGTACTTAGATGCAGGAGTGATAAGCTTTTTTCTAATGGCTGTTGAGAGTGAGGATCTGGAAGGATTTTCAGCTGCGATGTGTTCTGCAAGTTATCCGCCTTGCAGCAACAAATGATTGATACCGAAATCCGGTACGGGCACCCTTCCCCAGAAGCGCAAGCAAGGTCGCTGTAACAGATTGGTGGCTAATATAAAAGAAGCCTGATGGGCATCCATCATTTTCGTATGTCTTTTGAATCTTTGAGCCGATCTATGATAGTCATAGGGCTCAGGACTGTTCCATTTCTGTGTGGGATGCAGTAGGTACTGTGGGCGTCACTACCCGCATGCGCGCTTTCAGCTTTCAGCTCCTCCACCTCTCCACAACCAACGTCGACGATCGCTTGTCAACTCGACATCAGCAAGAACGCTGACAAGAGAAGCAATAATCGTGTTCTTGCATTCAACTCATGATGCCTGCTACACAAATTGCAAATTGATACACCAGAGTCGCATACCACAGCGCTTGACCTCATCTGGAGCCGCCTGCCGAGGATAGCGAAAAAATGTCTCATCGCCTCGCTCGCATGTCCCAACGCTCAACCCCACAAAGGATGCAATCGCAACGGATATCAGTCGTCGCGTACACGAGTAGAAAGGGGGGAATGCAGGGACAAATTGTGAGGTATGGAGTGCTAACGAACGACAGACGGGTTATCCAGATCGTGATGGAAACCAGAACAATGGGTTCCAACGTCCCCTATGGAGATCTGTTACATGTGGCTATGAAAGTGTGGATTCGCCTTTGCATTAAAGAGGTGTCCGGAGAGCGGGATAGATCAATGACTCCGAGAACATTGGCCAGACTACCGAGTTCATTGCATTGTTGGCAGTACAGATATCCCTCTGCGGCCCACAATCTTCGTCCAGGTCTTCTTCGTTCAGACCAGAATTTCAAGGGGGAGAAACCATAGTGATTGATCTGAGAGCCATACGCCTCATCCTCGTCAATTGTGATGTGCCGAGCAAACTCCTCTTTTGCCATGATCACAGCTGAAGAGAGAGACGAGCGACGAAGTTGATGTATGTGTGCTTTTTTTCTCGCAGTGATCTGAGTTTCTTCATACCACTCGCTGGTCAAGTGAAAGCCAGGATTTAGATGACCATGCAATCGTCTGTTGCTTCGTTTGTCGCTCCGTGTGCAGGAATCCAAGCACAGGAAGTTGAGTGGGTCGAGCGTCTCTGTCAACTGGTCTCAGACTGCTCGACCTGGCCTTTCCAAGGAGGTTCCCCATCTTCATCAAACTTTGCCCATTGGAAAAAGGTGCAGCCTTTCTGACCTGGCGTATAACCAGCATGGCACATCCACATGTAGCGACCCAAGTTGTCAGACTTTCTTTGTACGCATCTGAGCACAGTAGGGATCTTGCAGTGGCATTTAGGCGTGAACTTTGGGTGGAAGCTGGGCTTGTAGTACCTGTAGGTAATATTGATTCGCTTGTTGCCAGCGATGGGATGTGGGTCTATGGCAGTGGTCGGGACAATGCTGTGTTTCCACTGCTCCTGCATCTCGGCGTGCATGACAAGCAATGAGTTGTGGGGCAGATGGATGGAAACCTGGCCTTGCGAGTCTGCTGCATTTGTTTGCTCAGAGGCGTTGTCTGTGTCTTTAGGGACGATCTTGCGAACCCTGAACTCACGAGCCACGCCCAGTGAGACGCTACCAATGACAGCACGAGGGCCAAGGTAGGTTAGCTGGTCAGAGTGGTACCCAACGCTCTGCTGAGGCCCGTCGTAGCAATTTACAAAAGCAGTGTTTGGTCTCCACTCTTTAGGGTCTTGGTACTTGAGTTTCTTACCATTGGGGTAGAACTGAGCGATTCGTCGTTGAATCTCATGGTTGACAGCTTGACGCACCTTGACAGAAGCAGACAACATCTTTGGAGGTGTCTGTCGAATGTCTTTGATACGGCTGCCATTGTAGACATATGTTGTCTTCTGCTCTTGGACTTCTTTGAAGCTGTCGACGTAGAATGACATGGTGTGAGGACTCTCGACGGTGCGATCAAACAGTTGAAAGACCTCTTTTTCGAATGTCTTGGACTCTTCCAAGAGCTCTGTAAGCAAAGTATTGGCCTCGTCAGGAGGGAGGAAGTTGTGGATAATCGAACATGGTGTATGAGTCTCAATGTCCTTGGGGCTATACAGGAAGAGTGTCTTGCCTTTTTTCGTGAGAGGCCTGGTCAGAGAGGCTTCACTACTAGCAGAGCAAATCAGACTGGCCAGCGTAGATTGGTGACCCACGGTTCTGGCTCTCTTCGGCTTACCCAAGGACGTGGCGCTGTCTTTGGCCAGAATGTCGGAGGCGGTATCAACCTGACCATCGGAAGAGAGCAAGGCCTCAAGCAAAGTGTCTTGGGCAATATCGGGATGCAGCGATGCAAGCAAAGCAAGCTTCAACTCGGTGCTGTCCTCATGATCATCTTGTTGAGTGGTTCGGGCAGGTGGAACAGATGCAACATGATCATGCGACGAGTGTCTTCGCTTCCTCGATATGAAGGCATCCATGGGTCAGGTACTGTCCGCGCTGGATCATGGTCACGATGTTGTTTCTGTCGATGCACGAACAGCACACGATGCGTTTCGATGGACGCGTCGAAGAAGACTCTTGAACCGACAGGACGGACTGGGACAGGGCACGGTCCGCGTGCATGCCTCGGCTGTCGGCCTATGGATTGCTTGTAGCGCGGCGGAAGGTGCGTCACGCAAGAGCGCAAGAGCGAGCGTTCGTGTGGAGCAGGAAGGTGGGGTGTTGACTATTCTCTCTCCCTCCTTCCTTCTCAACAGCCACTCGCTCTGCAGACAAGGGATGCGCTCGCCATAGCACGCCAGATACAAGTACCCCGAGTACCCCTTCCACTCGTCTACGCCGCCCCACCAACGACCCGTCAGCCATGCTCGAGTTTCGGACCGCGGGCTTCAACCCATACGCCGTCAAGTATTCGCCCTTCTTCGACAGCAGGCTGTGTGTGAGCGCCGGTGCCAACTTTGGTCTGGTGGGCAATGGCCGCCTCTTCATCCTCAACCTGACGGACCGCGGCATCGTCTGTGAAAAGTTCTTTGAAACCCAAGACTGTCTGTTTGACACGGCTTGGTCAGAAGCACACGAGAACCAGCTTTTGACCGCCGGCGGAGACGGCAGTGTCAAGCTCTTTGACATTAACCTCAGCGAGTTCCCAATTGCAAGCTGGGCTGAACACGGCCGAGAGGTCTTTGCCGTGCACTGGAACCTCGGCCACAAGACAACCTTCCTCAGCAGCAGCTGGGACGGCACCGTCAAGATCTGGAACCCCGAATCTAAGACATCCCTCCTCACACTTCCTGTACACTCGTGCGTCTACTCAGCTCAGTTCTCTCCGCATAGCCCCGATATCGTCACCGCCGTCGCCAGAGACTCTCACCTTCGTGTCTGGGACCTGAGAACCCCCGCAAGTGCCTCGAACCACCTGACTCTCGCCATACCCATACACGCCCCTCCGAAGATGACGCCCATGAATTTCACACCGACAAGCGTTGGCCCGACCGAATGTTTGACGCACGACTGGAACAAGTACAGGGATACAGTCATCGCGACAGCCGGTGTCGACGGCATGATACGCACCTTCGACATCAGACAACCCAGCGGTCCCATGGCCGTCTTGCCAGGGCATGAATACGCTGTCAGAAAGATCAGTTGGAGCCCACATTTGAGCGATGTATTGCTCAGCGCTAGCTATGACATGTCATGTCGCGTCTGGACAGACGGCAGCGCCATGGGTGTCGATCATGCAAAGATGGGCATGCCCACAGGACAAGGCGCCCGCGAAATGGGCCGTATGGATCGTCACACAGAATTCGCCATGGGCGTTGATTGGTGTCTCTTTGGCGCAGAGGGATGGTGCGCCACCTGTGCTTGGGACGAAAGAGTTTTGGTCTGGGATGTGAGGGAGTTTATGAGGCGCTGATACACGGCTCCCGTGGACAAGATCAACTAACAAAGGGTATCGAATGCTATACAACCCTGAAACTCCAGCCCCGACGACCCTCCGATGCTCCAATGCGCACGCTATGCAGAACTCGATTTTGCTTTTTCCGGAACGGGAAACTTTTCGTCGACTGGGGATGCGATCCAATCTAGGGTGCTCTCGTCCTAAGAGAGTCCCACTGGCCGCGCTCCGCTCAGTCGTACAAATCCGCCTCCAAATGCAGGGCCGCTGCTTTCCAGCTTCCACCCAGGTACCTCGTCGTCGGCACGTGCTTCGATGGTCTTCCAAGCGTTCGGGAAGCCGGCTGCCAATGCTCCCTTGACCTTTGCACCTTGGATTGCAAACTTTTCTCTAGAGAAGGAAATGTAGCCACCAAGCAGGCCTTGGTGAATGAGTGCCGTCATCTTGGAGTGGATGTTGTTCATGTCGGGAAGGTCGAGAGCGTCCTCGCCAGTCGGTTCGTCGACCACACCAACAAAATCCGGGTCGATGTAGTTGTCAGGTTGTGAGGCTCCTGGCGGTGTGGCGTAAATGGTCTCCTGCCAACGAAAGATGGCGAGCACATCCTTAAGATCGAAAGTCGGCGCCTTTCGAGCCTCGGGGTTGCCAGGATCTCCGTGTAGAATAAACGTCTTTCGACAGATAGACCTCCAAACAAACACCTCGCACCTGTTTCTCAGCTGCAAGTCCAGCCGATAGCCCGAGAACCACGCATAATGCTCAGACCCGATATCCAAGTGCCTTCTAAAGCCCACGATATCGCCTTTGGCGATATACCTGCACAAAGGCTGAAATCTCTCTCTCAAGCCATAAGCCTCTGGCCGCGCAAACATTTGCTCGGACGGAAACCGTCCACAGACCATATTCGCCGCAATCAGGAAAATGAGAATCAAGCGCCTCTGCTGCAAACACTGCGCATGGCACTCTGCCCAGGCCTGCAACAGCGCCTTTTGCGCACGCCACGCATGCCCATTCGCCCACAGAAACCTACCCAGATAATACAAATAAGTCACCCTCTGCGCCTTTGGATATGCGCTTATCGGTGGTGACAGCACAAAAATATTTTCGAAGATTTGGGCCGCACCACGGGTTTTGCGGCACGCGAAGAGGATTTTAAGGCATAGGTTTGCGAGCACGTAGATGCCTTTGCGTTTTCCTTGGGGTGAGCCTTGGTGATCGAGGCCGGTGGGTGAGGAGCCGGTGCGGTCGTTTAGGCAGGCGACAAAGGCGTAGCGGATGATGTTTGCGGCGCGCTCGGGCAGGGTTTCGCGGGGGCCCGAGTCGTCACCGCCTGAGGAAGCAGAGGTGGCGGTGGTGAGATGAGCGATGAGTTCTGGTTGTTTGTCGAGGCCCATGGCGAGGCGGGCGAACATGCGTGAGTAGGCGATTACCGTGTCCAGGATTGTTGTGCCGTGGGTTTGGTTTTGGAGGGCCGAGTTTGCTTTTCTGTGAGAAGGTTGTTAGTGAGGTGATATATAGTAAGCAATATACGGCCTCTGAAGGGGTTTTCCTTTATGGTGATGAGAAGAGTGATGAAGCATATCAAACCAACCATCACCACTACACCTCACACACCCAAAAAAAACCACCATCAAGAACACAAAAACCACATTCGAAAGGAACAAAAAAAAACTTACTGCAAAACCTCACTCAACAACCCAAAAGTCTCCAAAAGATTCCCCACGTCCACATCCCTCAAGAACCCAAAATACAGCACCATAAACCTGCTAAACGCACTCCAACTCGCAACCTCCACATCATCACCCCCATCAATGATTTTGACCGCTCTAACAATCTTCTTCTCTAGCGCATCTTCAGAGCCCTTGGGAAAAGACCTTCGCAGCTCGCCAATGATGGTGTTGTAGGAAGGTGCGTATGGTGGCTCGATGACGAGGTATTGGCATAGTTGGGCAGAGTCTTTGGATAGTGTGATGCGGTTTATTTCGGAGAGGAATTGGTCTAGTGTTGGTGTGGCCATGGTTTTTGATCTGGACGAATGTTCGTGGTTGTGTGTTGCGCGATGCGCTGCTCTCGGTCGTTGATTCGAAAGTCGCGAGTCGCAATGCCGGGTTTGGAGATGGTGGTCTGTGCGTCATACAAGCAACAAGGGAAATATCGATCAACAATGTCAATGAGTAGCTTATATTGGTTCGTCGAGGGACAAAAACTCGAGAGAATTAGCATGTTTCATGCTAAGACATTTTCACACAGGTAAAGACAACAATCTATGATAATTTGAAATGGGCACGTTTTTGCTACGTTCAGATATCTGTCTACGTACAATACATTACTGACTCGGGGCCTTCGTAATGCTCTCATGAAGAAAAAGAATAATAGTGAAAAGTTCAGCGAAGGTCGGTGATGAAACAGAATTGAAGAAGACAGCAAAAGGCGGGAAGGCATCCTCCTAAACAAGAATGTCTCCAACATTGAGAAAAGAAGAACATGGAGATTCGACAATAACGAAAAAGGGTATTGATAAACTGTAGAAGGCGCGCGTGTTCTCCTTGTGCTGGTTCGCTGCAATGATTGTTGGTTCTGTCTCCTAAAGTCTGGGTCTCGCATGACTACGTCGCAGGACTGGCGGATGGAGCAATGATCATTAGTTTTACATGGCCTGGCCAGGGACTGGCTTCCGGGCAGGCACGCCAAGAGGCGTCGACGGGACAGAACCATGTAAAGACTTGCCATCGGTCAAGACGGTGCCCATCGACGCACTACGGCTGTGGATATCGGAAGGTATGATTGAACGCTGACGAGAATGTGCGGGAGCCTTGGTCGGAGATGGAGCAGCGGATGCGCTTCGTTGACGTGATTGAGCCTGCTCGGCCAGAGTGGGAGATGACTGCTTGGCAGGGCCAATTGAAGGACGTCCTGCTTGGGATGCAGCAGAGCCTTGAGACGAATTTGAGCCTTGACGGATTTTGGCACCAGGGATGGGTCTGGGAGGAGGACCCATTGAACCTGGACCAGCACGAGGAGGGCCGTTCTTAGCACCGGGAGGAGGACCAGGTCTTGGCTTCAATGGTAGCTTTGATAGACAGGTTCTAGGAGCAACACCTTGTTGAGAGCGATCCATACGAATGCAGAGAGCCTGGATGATGTCAGCACATTGATATCACATGTTAGAGAGAATCACAACTCACCCAGCCGTCGTCGTACTCATGTAGGACTCGCACAATCTGACCAACCTTCAACTCGAGCTCATCGTCCATTGAAGGCTTGAATTCAAGCTGAACACGGTGAACAGTGCTACCGGGAGGATCGGCGGCACCTGCAACAGCGGCCACGGGAACAGCAGAAGCCATGCCAACCTCAGCCTTGGTAGGAGTTGCCGTTCCAGAGTTGAGGTTGAAGTTGGATGCAGTGGGGCTAGGAACAGGACTTCCTTGAAGCTCGACAGGTGGGCTAAGAGAGCGCTCTTCGGGAATAGGCGAGATGACATCCCTTGAGTGAGGCTCGACGGTTTGGGCGTGGATACCGAAGGGGTTAGATGGGTCACTGTTTCTGCCCGTGACGCCAGCAGCTGCTCCAGCGGCGGCTTTCTCGGCATCTCCAATGACGCTGGGCGACCATTGAGATGTTGGACGGTAACTAAGGCGAGGTGCAGGGCCACTGCTTCGTGTAGAAGAAGGGGGCAGAGGAATGGTCGCAGGATCCGGGCTCTGGCGCATGAAGCCCTTCTTCTCGTCGTCGAGTTTCTCCATACCAATGGCCTGCTTCTGTTGGGCCTTCTTCTTGCGAATAAGGAAGTAGGCAAGACCAGCCAGAGCACCGATGGCACAAATAATGACAAGAGCGATGCCTGTCTTTGCACCTCCGCTTAGGCCACTAGAGGTTGCGTCTGCCACCGCTGAGGCTGTGGCTGAACTTGAAGATGTGGCTTGAGCCTTTGCGGCAGACGAGATGGAGGAAGAAGCGATTGTGGAGGATGCAGCAGCAGATGAGGTGAGAACAGCCAACGAGGACGAGACGAGCGATGACGAGGACGCCGAGGAAGACAGGGTGGAGGCGGTCGACTTTGCAGTAGGTGACAAGGTACTCGTTACTTTGACAGAGGATGTGGAAGAGGTGCTCGCTCTGGCGGTTTGTGATGTCTGCTTGGCCTGGGCTGTGGTTGTGCTGTCATCGTCATCGTCGGTGTTGGTGTTCTTTGCAGCCGTGGACTTTGCTGCCTTTGCACTGGTGGTGGGGTTGGCTCCGAGAGTAACAAAGCCAGCTGTCGGGCCAGAGAAGGTGGCAGAGGCCGTTACGTAGACGACCGAGAAGACTGTCGCAACATCATCGTTGACCTCCTTGACCTGGGCGCGTTTGTCGAGAAGGTCGATTTCAGCAGCCGGAGGGTCGTCACGCTTGGAGAGGCTCGGAGGCATGTGGCGGTGAGGTTTGAGATGCATGTCGGTAAGAACTGATTAATGTTGATTATGAGCTGGTAGTTAGTAGTCGACGGATGGTTGATGGAAAATGAGTGAAATGTCGAGTAGTCGGCAGCAGAACTGAAACGAATGTGTGGGAGTGAATGGTCGCCTGCGAGAAATCGACAACAAGCAAGAAACGGAGGCGTGCGCGGCGAGGAATGTTTGGTATATGAGACGTGGGAGCCAGTGACCAGACCGTTCGGCGCGTGATAAACAGAATTAAAATGAGCGAAAGCAGGTTAGCACCAGGCAGACCAGCGAGCGTCGTTAAGAGAGGGACAACGTTGCAACGACTTGCGAGTGCAATTCGGATTAAGGTCATGAAGAGAAGAAGAAGAGCAGCAATTACACAACCGTCGTCCAACCGTCGACGCTCCGTGACCTGACCATGTCCATGTCCCTTCGTGAAGCGCCGCGCAGAATGATGCGACGCTGCGACGACCATCAGAATCTGGAGAAACCACGCTAGCCTCACGCCAAAACCACCCGGCCGCCTCCCGATTGGCCCGCACAGACCGCATGCAATCTCCCGCTCAATCCCATACACTTATGAGACGACGACGTCTCCTATCTGTCCATACAGCCTGCCCACCACCCTGATCTCCTTCAACTTTGTCAATCAGCCGCGCCGAGAGCAGATCTTTCGCTATGCGGTCCAATATCTGATCCAAGCTGCCACACTTCTGTTTCCCGGTCACCTTCAGTCAATGCTGGGTCGCTCCGGTCGTAATGTCATAACAACCCGTACGCCCAGTCCAACGACCAAAACGTTGCAATCGCAACGTCTCATTTCGTGAGCGCTGTTTATTCCTCAGGCATATCAGCTCGCCACTATGCATATACGATACACTACAGTTATCCCCTATGTACCAGGAGTTCATACGCTCTTGTGAAAGGGGAACTCTGGTTCACGCAGAGAGCACTTTCCGCTCCATGATCGATTTTTTGCACGTTTCTGCTCCACTGGACCCATCGCTCAGCCACGCACGTCGGACATGTGTTTGACTTGTCACGGCAGCTATATCCGCTTCCGCAAACCTACACTGATGTCTGTCTATTCTTGCATGCCGTCAACTGATGTGAGCCTCTTGACAGGCCTGATCCCACCCTTCATATACTAAAGACATCGCTCTTACTGAGTCTCTTCTATGTCCGTTCTACTACGACCTTCTATAAGGACTTGAAACACCATGGTCAAAAACAGCCAAGTCTATTTTCAGCTCCCGCTTCACACCGGACTGATCTGCCTTGGGGTGATGGACCATACGCTTCCCATGCCCCGGCTATCTCTTATCCGGATGACAAAAACATTTCAAACAGCTACAGATTCCTTACCTAGAGTCGCGATCAATTGCCGACCTGGTCTTCAAAACATAGTTAGAACTAACACCCTGTCCTTCAACATCGTCGCCCGTGACCCAAGTTAATCCAACACTTTCACCATCGACCCCTCTCCCAGCCGATATACCGCCAGAGCACATCCCGCAATCTCAAGTCACTGGCAGAAAACAGTAGATATGGAAACCTTTCCTATCATGAATTATGAGTCAGCAATCCACTCCAAGGGGTAAAGCCGTTGAGCTTCTCACACCGACTCCAGCAACATCATCTCGCCCCCTGACCATCAAGCTGCCACCCACGCGACCAAGCAAGGATATCCCTCATCGCATGCTACAAGGAACGTTCTTTGCCAGCGATGGTAGGTCATAGTTCATACAATCGTTCGTTCATGCATTTTGGCGCTTGTGCACAGGTGTACCTGCTATTTTTGCTCAATGCGGTGTCTGACCTTGGTATGACGATCTCCTTTGCATGTAGAAGTGGGCCCTGTATGGCAAGCACTTGCCATGTGCCAAGCTAGTCGCGTCTAAGCTATAGGAACTCACAATGCCACGCATTACCAAGTAATGTCCATGTAAAGCTCAATACGTTTGAATGTCTCTGCGGTCACTACCCTCTCTAGAAAGTGACTGTGTATTTCGATAGCCTGTCATGACACTTGATGTCGCTGTGGGAGAAAGGTCAACAACAAGGTTGAAGAAGTCTTTCTGCCCATAGCGAAAAAGAATATTAGCAAGTTTAGTAGCACTTCTATCGACAACGACACATTCAGAGGCCAGAACACCAAGCAGCATGGAAAAAAGCAAAAAGCAGATAGATTCTCGTCTCTCTCGCATTGGGTATCTAGAGACTGAATGACTTGTCCGCACTCCCCTCCTTGATGTGCCTCGGTGCAGAAAGAAGCTGCTCGCACAACCTTCTCTGTTGTGCTTTTTGCAATGACAAAGAGAAAGAAGAAAAGGAAGAAAGCAAAGAAACTTCCCGCCCCGAACGCAGTGCGCGAGCTTTCATCTGCATGTCCTTACTTGTGTGGAAATGAGAATGACAAAGGAAAGAAGAGAAAGGCAAGAAAGCAAAGAATCTCCCCGTCCCAAGCGCATTGTGCGTGGGCTCTCATCTGCATGCCCTTGCTTGTGTGAAAATGAAGATGACAGAAGGGGGAAAAGGAGAAAAGAAAAGCAAGTGTAATCATCGTGTCGTAGCAATTGAGTGCTTGGAGGTCTCTCGATCGATAGCGGGTATTCGTTGATGATGCTGTCTTTGTTAGTAATCTTGCTTTGGATGGTTGTTGGTGAAGGAGAACATACTGACAAGCTGAGTGCCGTCAACGCAATCATTTTATCTTGGGCATTCAGTCTACTCGAGCTTGAGGTTGTCCATCCATATCTTCTTGCGGTCCATGAACTGTTGATCACCCTGGGCGATCTCATCCTCGGAACCAAAATTGCGGTCGGCAAAAGTGACAATGGATCGTGCAGTGCCTTTGCCCCTGGCGGCATTGATGTTCTGGACCCAAAACTCGACGCACCCGTTGAAGTATTCGACTGGGAGCTTCTCGTAACCTTTGAAGTGGGACTTGGCACCGTCGCTGCGAGAGTGGATATGACGGTCTAGATGGATGCTCTTGAGATTCTGGGCAGACAGAAGTCTGTCGAGAGCAGATACGAATGCATGCTTCCAGGTTTCGAAGTCATCGCGTCCCCAGCCGCGCAGTACAATGTGCTGAAGTAGGAGACGGTTGTCGGGACCAATGGTAAAGAGGAATTTCTGGAGAGCAACTGGATGCTCGAACTCAAAGGTTTGGCCGTAGAGAATGGGAATAGCCTCATCGTGAACGGACTTGCATAGACGAAGGACAACTGGCTGGAAATGGACAATGTCTTTGTCCTTGGGCTTGTGGACTGTCTTCAAGAAAATCTGTCTTCCACGATGACCCTTTTGTTGTTTCTTCAGGAAACCACGTCGAACTACCTCCTGACCTGCTTGGACCTGGGTGACAAGAGTGAGACTGGTGGACGTTTCTTTGAGAAGGAGCCTATAGATCATAATGCGAATCTCGACCGGAAGGTCCATGAATGGAAAGGCGACGTCCTCCAGCGGCTGCTTGGGCTTGGGCTTTTTAACCGCGGGCTTCCGTTTCGGGGCCTGTGTCGGGAATGTCAGTAACAGCAAGATCGTGCGACATAGTGCTAGTCTCACCTTAGGACGGACAGTAGTGTTGACAGCACTGAAGTTCTGGACGGCAGGGTTCTGCAGAGGCAAATAGTGGGCGTGAGGGTTTCCAAGAGGCTGGGAGCCATGGTTCTGAATGGTAGGTTGTGCGCCAGGGTTTGGGAAGGTATGGTTGAGGATCGCAGGATGGATGACAGGCTGCTGGAAGGTGAGGTTGTTGTTCTGGTAGATGGCTTGGTAGGCATTTTGTGCAGTCTGGACAGCCTGCTGTTGACCTTGAATGTTGTTTTGCAGGAGAGCCTGCCTATAAGCAAATCCCGCACTTTGCAGAATGGCGCGGTGGTGCGCAACGAACTGCGCCTGCTGATGGGGGGTCCAAATGGAAGACATGTTGATCGATCTTGCAATGAGCGAGCTGGAAGTTGATGTCGGGGTCGAGGTGGTATGCGCGTCGGCGACGCGTTAAATACAGCTCTGCGAGTTCTTGAGATCGTAGGTTGGCGCTTCATTGAGAGCCGGCCGACTGTCACTTGCAAGTTCACGGATATCGATTCACTTCAAAGAAACCGGCTAGAAGATTTGGGTGTATATGGAATGTTGCTTGTTCTTGACCATGTATCGCAATTGATTTTTCTAGAAAAGTGGTGTAGATGGAAAAGGGAGAACCATCCCGACTTACAGTGTCTGCGCTTCTGGACGTAGGAAGGAGACGACAGAATATTTGGACGCACATACTTATCGTGGCTGCAGTGGTTACCGGACAAGTAAGATGTTTTCTCAGCATGATATTTGAGCTGACCACGTGTGGGCCATGATGAGGACTGCTTCCTGGACGTTTACAGTTCGTGATGTAAGGCTAGAAAGGAGGAAGTCGCAGTGCATTGATTCTCCAGAGAAAATCCGCAAATTTGAGCCAGTATGTCAATGGTGGAGAGAATGCGGGCAACTTTGATATCACATATTCGTATTGTTGGCCGAGTGCTGACATCTGCGGTCGGCCGGGTCCGCATTTTGATAAGAGGTCAAGTGACAAGCTGAGATGACGGAGGATGTTTGCTTTGTCCGGGGCGGTTAGGTTTAGATGATTCATCGAGGTCCGAAGACGATCTTCTGGAGACAAGGAAAAGGCCCAAGAATACCATTAAATGGATTGAAGTGAATGCCTTGACAGTATTAATAGTTGAATTGGAATATTCGGAGACTGGTGAAAGCATTCATAGTTACAAGCAAGGGAGCTGCGACTCGACACAGAGAACGTCGATCGACGCCAAGCGGGAAGGCGGAAAAAGCCGACACACTGAATTTTGGCGTCAGCTGACAGATTCTCCACAAGCCTGATCCGACGTCTGCGAGCTTTTCTTTCTGAGCGAGAGCGACGGCCACCCATCACTAACGACAGCAACCCTCCATACCCGTCAAAATGTCAGTATCAGCAAAGCGCCGTCCGGAGAGCCCGTCGACACATCAATTCTGAAAGAACCTCGTCGTCTTGCGCCATCCACACGCCCAGTCGCCTCCCCTCTGTCCAGCGCTCCTCCGGGCGGCAAAACTCAACACACCGTGTGATCCAGCATAACAGGCACTGACATGCGTCTGCTACAGGGTCAACCTTCGCACCCAGAAGCGCCTGGCCGCCTCCGTTGTTGGCTGCGGCAAGAGAAAGATCTGGCTCGACCCCAACGAGGTCAGCGAGATCTCCAACGCCAACTCCCGCCAGACCATCCGCAAGCTCGTCTCCGATGGCCTCATCATCCGCAAGCCCGTCACCATGCACTCGCGCTCCCGCGCCCGTGAGCTGAACGCCGCTCGCCGCCTCGGTCGCCACCGTGGTTTCGGTAAGAGAAAGGGTACCAAGGACGCCCGTATGCCCAGGTATGGCTGCCACATCTTCGACCACAGCCTCGAGTCCAGACACTGATAGTCTGCCCATAGCCAAGTCGTCTGGATGCGCCGCCAGCGCGTCCTCCGTCGCCTGTTGGTCAAGTACCGCGCCTCCGGCAAGATCGACAAGCACCTTTACCACGAGCTCTACCACCTGAGCAAGGGTAACACCTTCAAGCACAAGCGCGCTCTCGTCGAGCACGTACGTCCAGCCCGATCCACCTTCGCATACCCAACCTCTTCTAACACGCTTCACAGATCCACAAGGCCAAGGCCGAGAAGGCTCGTGAGGCCAAGCTCAAGGAGGAGATGGACGCCAAGCGTGCCAAGACCAAGGCCGCCCGCGAGCGCAGACAGGAGCGTGTCGAGCAGAAGAGACTCGCCTTCGCTGCCGAGGACGAGGAGAAGAAGGCATAAACGAGCTAATGTCACGGCGTGGCTTGATGATATCTGAAAAAGGCACAAGTCCGTTACGGCGGTACTCTCGGTTCGAATGGTGTTCTCTCTTCGTGGGCTTACGTTCTGGCGTGCGAATCATACCGGGGACCGAATGGATCAGTGCAGGCACCAGTTTTGCATGTACATCGGTTTTATGCAATGAGGGCAATGTGATCCAAAAACTTCTTTTTTTCTTTGCCAAAATACCACTAGTGTTTCCTGTTCATCATTGCTCATCAAGGTATGAATCTAGAGCATCGTTGACTTGTGAGTTTGAGCCTTGAAAGTCATTCGTCTTGTGCATCTTGGGCGACATTGAGTCCTTGTCCAGTGTTGCTTCTCATCTGACGGTAAACATGCTCACACTGATATCTGTGATGAGGTCTGCTAACCAGGTGAATGATGCTCTTGTTTTGTGGGGTGAATATTCCAGATCGTAGCTCGTAATGTGTAGCTCGCGTCTGTCAACGGCTATCCCCAACTCCTAACATCTTGATTTGCAGTCCAACACATTGTCAAACCATACTTGATTAAGTCTATGTCAGAGTTTGACCGTCTGTTTAGCTCCAGATGACAAACCATCCATGGCATATGGACAATGAATTGGATGAATGAACTCAATGCATACAAGGCAGCCATGCTGGTCAGCTTGGCCGCAGCTCGGAACATGGCCTAGGCGCTAATATATAATACGCGTCGGGATTTTTCTCCCAACCTCTCAATCATCCGTCGACATCCTGTGCGCCTCTACGCGGACTGGAGTCATCATCGACCATGCTTGCCGAGACAGATCTCAACAAGCTCGAGAGGCAGCTCTCTGATTTCAATCTTGCAACAAAGACACGACAGGATGCTCTGGAAGAACTGACACTCACCTATGGCAAACTGCTCGAAGACTACCGCATCCTGCGCAGCGACTACGAAGAAGAGAAGGAGTCGCGTGAGAAGTACAAGAAGCTTGCTCGTGGTCAAGACAGAAACCCATTTGTCCTCGGTCTGATCGATGCCGACGGCTATGTGGTAAGTCATTGACACTTCGTATTCTTCCGACTCATCCTGTTGTGCATGCTACACGTGACCACTCATATCTCTCTTGTGATCCCTTCCAGCTTGGAAAAGTCATGATTTGGTGAGTTGCTGCGTACTGACAAGGAGCAGTTCGAAGACTCTCTGATCAAAGGAGGCGCCGAAGGTGGTGTAAGAGCTGCAAACCTCCTTCACGACACTATTCGAGACAGGCTTTCACGACGTGGCCATGAGTACGAGAACTGTAAAGTCATGGTCCGCGCCTACACCAACCTTGCTGGGCTGTCCAAGACACTCGCGCGTGCAGGCCTTGTCGGTAACGAGGCCCGCTCCCTCAGCCCCTTCTGTTCAAACTTCACACGCGCACATGACCTGTTCGACTTTGTCGACGCAGGTGATAAAAAGGAGAATGCGGACAACAAGATCCGCGAAATGTTCCGCCTGTTCGTGGAAAACAACCAATGTAAACACATCTTCTTTGCTGGATGCCACGATACTGGCTACCTAAATCTGCTTACTCCTTACATTTCGAGAAATGATAAGATCACTCTTGTCCGCGGTTCAACATTCAATCCTGAGTTCAACCGCCTTGGACTTGGTATTGACAATCTCAATGGACTCTTCCAAAACAACCCCCTTGATGGTCTTGATGCTCGACGACCTGTTCCCAAGGCTCCTACAGCACATCTGCAAAACATGAACATGTCAAACGGACAATCTGGACCAGTTTCTAGTAACACGCCTGTCTGTACACACTATCTCCGAGGCATCTGCAAGTTTGGAAGTAGTTGCAAGAAGTCTCACAATAATGGTGGAGACTCATGGCGCTCGAACGAGCAGATGTCTGGACGGGAACCAGTGCAAAAGGACTCTACACAATCGTCCTTTTTCGTGCCTCCTTCGTGGGTTAGCACACCTACACTAAGCAGTGCGGACGTTGCTTCTCCTGGATCTGGTGCTGCTTTGTCATACAACTCCAGCACTGGACAGCCCTTTCCTACACCCCTGCCTGCTACCCACCTCGTGCACCCGTCCACTACACTACCAAGACAAACATCAGGAAACGCCAATCTTATCCCTGTCAACAAAGCTGGACACAGGTTGGACTTTTTGCTCCCCACACCCTCCAGCGAAGATTGGAGAGCCTACAACACTCGAATCGCCCAACAAGGAAAGCTTTGTAATGAGTATCAACTAAAAGGATACTGCACAAAGGGAGGATCGAACTGTATTTGGGACCACAGCCCCGTGCCGGATAACATCAAGCTCGTCCTAAAACACATGGTTCATTCTTACCCGTGCTCACGCAAAGGCCACTGTAGACGCAAATTCTGCCAAATGGGGCATATATGTTTCCTCGACCGATGCAACACCTCAAAGAGTCATGGTGCTTGTAGGCTCAACTACACAATGCATGACATTGATCCCGTCGTCGCCGAGTGGGTGGAAGCTGAGCCAGACGTCGAAGTCTACAACCCTGATTCCTTCGGCATGACCTCTGGAGAGACCAACCGAAGTGAGAAAGATGTCACTTCACGCGCGGCTAGTGAGGCATCTCAGAATGAGAGCGATATCAATCTACTCTCGTATGCGGAGCCTCATCCAGATGACTTGGATTAGACATCCAAACACCGATCAGGACTCCTCGGGCGCTGAGATACTCCCTTCTCCTTCTCCTTCTCCTTCTCCTTCTCCTTCTCCTTCTCCTTCTCCTTCTCCTTCTCCTTCTCCTTCTCCTTCTCCTTTGATCTCTTGGCTTCAGAACCCCTTTCTCGCCACTGATTGCACCTGAAGTCGAAATCGAGGCCAATGAGCCCTATTTATCTTCGCATACAGAAGAAATACCATGACAGTTGTCGCGCTCTACTGGTTTACATAAAACAGCTTTATCAAATTGCTGTTCTTCCGGGACTGAACGATCCAAAGGCAATGGTTTGGTTCAAATACAAATTTAAAGAGCGCGAAGATCAAGTGATGGATGATCGTAAATGTCTGGGACGAAGTTGAGAAGAAGCACGCTCAAGTGCAAGAGCAAGGAAGAAGTATATTCCGTTCTAGATGCGCAACAAAGGGCAAGGACCGTCCCAGGATGGAACAATACATCGCCTAGTTTATTCTCCTTAGAGGACGAGACTCTTCTTCATCAACACAAGTACACCGTTATCAGTCTTTCTGTAGTCGTTGAATACGCTTTGATTAGGTTGCTTAACAAGCAGTTAAGCTTGACTTGGAAGATTGCTGTCTATGCACATGCAATATGGGACTAACCGTGGCACTTGGATTATAGAAGATCGTGCTAGGATTGATTCTGCTGTGGTACTGTCCAGTATCTAATTGGGCAGTATGACATCTCGATTGCATATCAACGTCACTAATGTTATGGGGATGAGACAAGGGCGGTTGTGGTAGAGTCTATGTGCACCTGACAGGATCGTATTCTTGGAAGACATGATTCTTTACAAGTATGCGCTGGTCGGCGTATGCACCAGTGCTATGGACTGTATTCTAATGTTGATAACCAGATCTTTAGCGGTTTCTCCTTATTAATATGTGCCGGTCATGACAGGCCTGAAGTTGCATCCAGCCATGGGACAGGATCGAGGCACTTGCGGCTGGACACCACACTGCATATCACCATAGTGCCAAACGCGAGCAAGTGTGTTAGTGAAGCCCTTTTTACACTCTAGCTCACAAGGCAGGTGGCCGTCTTGGAACAACGCGAGTTGATGAGTGTCATCGTTACAGTGTTTCCATAGACCGGTCTATAATTTTGATATGTATCTACAATGCGTCTAATACTATCTAGAGCTTACTCAATGGAGCGGCCTTCTCCGTTCCCTTCCACTTCTTTACACCCTCCAACCATCTATCATCCATCCTCTGTCTTCCCACAACATCCTGCTTCAACCACTCCTCACTCACCGTAACCTTTTCCAAATCCCTCCAAATCTTGGCCTCGGAGTCCAGCCACTGCGACACCCTTTCAGCCGTCTCTGCAACCTTTTCAAAACACAAAAAGTGACCTGTGTCTTCGATAAAGTCCTCTTTTACTCTTCCCATTTCTGCGCCGCCGGAGCCATTCCATCCTGTACCTGTTCTTTTCATCTTCTCGCGTCGCTCGTCGGCGTCCATGGTATATGACTTTTTGCCGTATAGCCAGAGGACAGAAGGTCGTAGGTGCGGTAGAAACATCCAACAGGTCCTTCCCTCGCTCTTGTAGAAGGGAGATATATAAGGAGCACAAGGCCACAGATCTGGAACCGTGGATCGAGCGACCATGTCAGGGCTCGCAGACCAATTCCTATCCTCGTAGTTTGGTCGCGCGATAGAGAGGGCTTCCTGATGTTTCGGCGTCGTGAGTGTGTAACTCTGCTCTCCGTCCTTTTCCGCCGAATCTTGAGGGTATAGCAAGGTAGGTGTGGCTCTAATACTATAATCCAAAATCTTTTGGAGTACTCGTTGGTCAAATGGTTTCAGCAGTGCATTTTTGCGGAATGTGCTTTCTGCTGCTTTGCGGGATGGCCAGAGGTCTTTTCGGAAAGAGGGCAGGCGGGTCATTGGTATCCAGGCGGGCATTTGTTTGTGGATGATGATGGCATCGAGCATGACGATGGAGGTCAGCAGGCGTGGATGCATTTGGGCTAGCAGTGCGAGGCAGATTGTGCCCATACTGTGGCCGATGCCGATGATTGGGCGGGTAAAGTCTTCGCGGTGGGTGTTGATGAGAGAGAGCAGGTCGCGAGCGTGATCTGCGTAGTTTGCTATTCCACCAAGGCTTATTAGTGTCTACTCTTTATGCTTGGATATGCGGTAAGAAGGAAGAGACAGAGATCAACTTACGATCATTTCCTATCTTGTTCTCGTTGAGCACGTATGAAGCCCCTTGGTTTGCTACATCTGCCATCCAGATGCTGCGGATACCGTAGCCAGCCTTTTCACTCTGTTTGAGAAGGTCTTCCCATAGGGGCTCGTACAGCTCTTTCGGAAACGCCGATGCATGTGCTGCTAGGATGGTTACATCACCCTTTTGTGGTGTGCGATTGAGTGGGATATATTGTTTCGCGCTGAGGTATAGTTTTTCTTCTTGGTATGTCGAGGTGGCTTGTGGATACTCTCTGATGGTTTGACAGGGTGTGTGGTGCTCGATGATCTTGAATGAGGACGACATTGTATGGATATGGGTGGAGTAACAATACAAATGATCACTTATAGGGCTACAGAGTCGTGGTGCTTGGGGACGGTCTGGCACATATACTACCTTGGTAAACAGACATGACGCAAAGAGATGCAAACCGCTGAGGCCTCTCCATGCATTGACCTGAAACGATCGATGGGGTGCTACTTGCAGATTTCATGTTGGGGGAGCGTTACAAGGTCAGATAGCAGAGGAGAAGGGAAAAAGATTGGGATTTGCGGTTGAGTAGCATGTGCAGCAAAGATCGATTTTTCCTCCATCTGCGAGTCCCAGCTTGAATCATTCGTGTAACAAGCCATTCACCTCAACTGTGCAGGTTTGAAGCGGAGTCGTGCGTGTTATGAGTCGTGTGCGTTGCCCGTATGTGGTTGTAGCAAGAGTGTTGAACCCCAGGAGACGCTTGCTTTTGTCAATTCACCGAGATCTTGGGATGATGTCAAGGTTGATCGACAGGGTCGCGATTAGAGGAAGATCAATCGTAAACCTTGATATGCCCGTGAACTTCGTTTCAGGGGACCCGCGATTGAAGCGCTTGTATTGATCCCGGAAAAAGCGTGTGATGAATGTACTGGTTTGCGTCACGTCAGCGTGTGAAGTCTGATGGTGAACGCTTCCAACAAACATACGTTGATGTGGTGTGTTGCGCACGGACCGGCGATCGGCATCAGGTCGGGCCCGGAGTGACCTTGAGAACGCCGTCCTCAACGACGACGACTTTCTTCTGAAAGTCAAAAGGTTGTCCCTGCAAACATTCATCAATCAGCCTCCTGCGACACGTCAAAAACCGTGACAATCACGTACGATGACCAGCTCGGCAACTTCTTCATCGTCGTGGTGGGCGAAGCAACTGAGCTTGTTGGCCAGGCGTCGCACAAACGCAGATACCTTCGACGACCACATGTCTGCGACTTGATGGTGTGTCTTGTTATGATTTTGTTCACAAGGGTCGAAAAGTCGTTGGAAGTGTTGCGCGAAAGGAGTCGTTCGAGTCATGCTAGGTCGGGGCCTGAAAGACGTTACTGGGCTACATGCCGAGACAAGGAGTTGTACATATGCCCAAGGCGTTCAGTTTGCTGACATTTGGTCGTGTACATTGTCAGTACCCCCACATAAACTAATAATATGATACTATGCTATAGAAATGCATGATCTATCTCAGGAACAAGCGATGTCCATAGAGAGTATGCAAACCAGCTGCTCTCTCTGGAAATATCTCTCAGTGAACAATCTCCTGTTGAAACAAGCTAATATGCAAACCTATAGCTCTACATTTAAGGCACTTTGGCAGAAGGAGAAAACATAAATTCAAAAATCCCAGGTAAACACCTTGACATTCAACAACAAATCAAAACTAGATATGCAATCAATGCAGCCTACAAGACATAACGATACATGGGACCAAAGTTCTCAACACCAGTATTGGCTTCCACAGCAGCCTCTTTGGATCCCTCGGTCGACGCAATCCTATTCTTTTGCTCTTCAATGGTACCATACTGCTTGTCAAACTTGCGGTTCTCATAAGCCAAGAGCGTACGCAGGAACAATGCCAACAAGCCATTGAAGAACATGAAAGCTGCACAGATGCTCTGGCCCTTGACATAGAAAGGAGGAGTGTTGTAGACGCGAGTGCCGAGTAGGGGTCCGCATTGGCCGATGAGATTGAGGAGGACGAATGCTGCACCGCGGCGATCGTCGTTGCCCTGGTTGTTTGTGACCCAGGGAAGGATGTTTGCGATGCAGGGGAAGACTCCGGATGCGGCGAGGAAGACACCGGCGTAGCGAGGTCCGGTGCTTGACGTGGTTGCCAGCATGATGTATCCGACACCTCCAATGATGGAGAGAATAATGATGGTCAGTCCACGCTGCTGAGTCTTATCGGCAATCCATGCGGAGCCAATGGTAACGAGGAAACTCAAAAAGTATGGAGGCGCAGAGAGACCTTGTGCGGTGATAGACTCGAAGCCCATCTCTTCCAGGATTGTGGGGAGGAAAACCGGCAGCGAGGAGAAGGATACGTTGCATGAGAAGTACATCAATGCTGTGGTGATGGCCTTGGGGTCGATAAAGGTCAGAGCGACATCCTTGAACTTGATGCGGCCAACACGCTCGGTTGTTCCCGTCTGGCGTACGCCTCTTGCAACTGCCACACGCTTCTCTTCCTCGTTCAAGAATCTGGCCGACTGCGGGCTGTCTGGGAGGAAGAAGTATGCGACCGGTACCATAGCCAGGGTCGGAAGACCTTCTACAAGGAAGAGAAGCTTCCAGCTGGCGATCGCTGCGTGTCCAGAAGTGATGCCGTAGGCGAGAGCGCCGGCGAAACATGTTGCGAGGGGCGCCGCTGTCTAGGTGTTAGTTGCGAGTTGATTATGCTTGGCTCGACAGACATACCAGCAAGGAAGATACCACTACGGAAACCAACTTCGTGGCGCAAATAGAAGAAAGAAAGCAGATAAGGAACACCAGGACCGTATGCTGCCTCGAAGACTCCCAGGAGAAATCTGTCCAGAAATGCTTTAGCAGAAGTTACTTGGACTCGCTGCATGCCTAACGTACCTAAGCACCATCTCTCCTTCCCATGAGCCTACCGCGGCTTGACAACTCGAGATGACACCCCTTCGATACGTTAGTGACCTCTAAAGGCAATGGTTTTAATCTTGTGCTCTTCGACCACAAGACACCAGCAGTTCTGCGAAGACTTACCAGCCAAAGATAGCCCAACTCGCCCAGATATGAGGAGGAAACCTCTTCCATCCAAGAACCTGGAACTGGAACAAGATATACGAAATATAAAAGATGGTCAAAAGCCACGAGTAGCGATCGGCGGTCAAGTCCAAAGCCTTGGCCATGCCAGCAATTTTCGCATTACCAATGTTGGAACGATCGAGAAAGGCGAGCAGGTACAGTGCCATGAGCAGGGGTACCAGGTGCCAGTCTATCTTGCGTACAACGCGCTTCTCAATGACGGGATCGATGAATGGTGCTGAGCCGCCGTTGTCGACTGAAGCCTGTCGTGCTTCCAGCTTCACATCTTCAAAGTTCTTCTCCAGATCTTTCTCGGACGTGATGTCGGGTTGTGGTTGTTGAGGGTCAACGCCCTGGGTGTTTTTCGTCAAGAGGCCCATGACGGAAACCAGTGTGGGGGAGAAAAACGACGGTGGACGTGCGATCGCGGGATTGGAGAATGGCCGGTAGTACTCTATTATCGTAGGTCACAAGGTAGGATAGCTGGGTGGATATGATTGACCACACGCAAACAAAGGGAAGGAAAGAGAAACTTGCGAAACGCAGAGGTACAAGGAGCTATCTTATGACTTGGCTGGCTGGCTCACCGTTACTACGTCAAATATGATCTTCATACGCCGCATTGCCGATCCGTTTACTGCATGTAGCCAAAAGGTCGCACTTGCTCCTTGTTGTTTCTGGTGGAGGTGGGTCAGAATCGATTGGTGGGCGGGTACGACTTGCCAGAGGTGTGGAGTTGCCACGGGGTAGTCTCGGTGGGGTATCGCATGCCGTCACATCCGATATTGACTCGTACCTGCGAAGTCGGCTTTTGACGGTGTTCGATATAGAGCAATGGTATTGCATCGAGTCTACGGTATCGAGCAACTGGACTCTCCTTCGCGATATGTGAGCCCATAGCAGAGAAGACAGAGCCAGTATCCAACCATCAAAAGCTTTGTCTTATGCTGTCATCATCGCCAAGCAACGCCCGAGTTGCTTGAGAAAGCTTGACCTGAACACCTGCGGCGAGCTGTCGACGAGATAGGTCTGCTTCTTAAGGCCGAGACTTGCGGCCATGTCGTGATACCCAACACTCAACGACAAGCGCGACCTGGTGCGAACACTCCGGGCACTGGATTGGGAGTATGCATACGCGGCCATTCCTTCTGGTTGGCTCCTTTTGCAGCGATACTTCTAATCGGTCTTCTGTCCGGAGCATGCCCCCACACAGTGGACAACTATCGTCACTTGGTAGCAGGTTTTTTTCCAAGTATCAAAAAACATAGCATTTTAATTCGTCAATCGTCTTCTTTTGAGGTCTATATACAAGCCAAGGTCACTCAAATCTTTTTTCTAAGCACCATACCACCATGAAGCAACCGCGAAACCACCAAGAAACAAGCTCCCACAATGGCAGCCGTGCCTGAGAATGCCCAAGTGGCAGCAAAACCATGCTTGTTCAATATCGCGCCAGAGATTGGCGTGCCGGCAAGCATACCGAGCCCAATCGTCGCACAGGCCATACCAATACGTGTTCCAATGACTGCTCTGCTCGGCGATATCGAGACACCGAGTGCAGGAATGATGGAGACGATAGAGCCAGAGAAGAAGCCGTAAAGACAGGATACAGCAATCAATGATGACTGCGTCTTTGCAGGGATAAAGCAAAAGGCCAGAGCTCCTGTGGTGAGAACACAGGGAATGACGACATTGAACAGACCGATCCTGGCGGCGACGAGGTTGGGTCCGACTCTACCGAAGATGGAACCAGCGGTGATGATAGGGAGAAGGTAGAAGGCGAGTTCCTTGGACGTGATGCCATAATGCAGGGCATACACTTCAATGTATACGAAAGGTGTCCAGGTTCCGAGGAAAGCAATCATGGAGCCGATCACATAGACTGTGAAAGCGGGCTCTTTCCATGCGTCCATGTCGAATATCTTACGACGTTGGGAAGGCAGGGAGCGAACGCGGAGTACAACATTCGATACCACTAGGGTGCCCAGTGCGATGTATGCAATCACACGAGTGGCAGCTGCAAACCCAATCCTTGGCTGGAGCGTGTGGAAAACGATAGGATAGATGGTTCCGCCTGAAGAAGTTAGTGAGTGTTTCTTTGCAATCTGTAAGACTATTGGCTTACCAAGACCGCTTCCTGCAGCAGCCAGGCCCATGGCAACGAAGAACTTCTTCTCCGAGAAGTATGTGGACAGAATGGCAAGCGAAGGAGAGAAAAGACATCCTTGACCCAAGCCAACGGCAAAGGCCTGCGAAAGCATGATTTGCCAGAGCTTAGTGGACACACTGGTTGTCGCCATACCAAGCACAATGAGCGATGAGCCTGTGATGAGGAGCATGCGGAAATGACCTGCATCGAACAGGGGCCCGGTCAGAGCACCGGCAAGTAGCATGAGGTAAGCCTGGATGGAGCCGATCCATGCAATAGTCGATGATGGATAATCGCGTAGAGGACCGAGTGCGTAGTAAGTACCGAATGAACCAAAGGCATTGACAAGACCCCTAAGTCCAATGAGCAAAGAACAACAAGCAGAGTTGGTTATCGACACTCACCAAGTGTTGAACCAGAGGAAGAATGCACCCAAGACTTGCAACCAAGCAACCAGTCCACCATTAGGGATGTCATCCACGGCCTGATCTGCTTGTTCAATGTCTGAGCTGCCGCATGATTGAATAGATTCAGAAGTCAACTCGACTGTTGAGAAGTGAGTTGCTTCTTTCTTGATATCAGACAAGGACGATGTGGAAGACATTGTGCTGATGAGTGATGGAATGGTGCTAGGATCATTATTCGCAGTGGCCGTTCCTCAACTTATACCAGTCTATCAGCTAGGTGCTGCCACCCTGAGTACAACCTCAGAGATTTCTCTTCGCAAACACAAAGCCATCTTCACATGTCAACTTCGGAGTCGCCGCAGACGTTCTCGGACAATGGTGATGCATTGCGCGTCGACGAATAACCTCGTTGTCGTTGTGCGGGAAGAACTGGCAACGTTTTGCACACGTTGGGTTTGAATAGCATTGCGGCTGCTATCAAGGCTGGACGTTTGTGTTCAGCTGAATCGCAAACGAGACAGCAGCTGCTCGAAAAACAGAGTTGCGATTCAAAAGTCTTGTCCTCCGAGGGCAAGTTTTGGCTGCCGGAACGCCCGCAACGGCTTTTTTGTGAGGCTTGCGCAACTCCCAGCTGAAGAGGGCTTGATGGAAATCAGAAACCGGGTTTCAACGACCATGTGTCTGTGGTGACAGCGATGGTCTTTTTCCCGATTGGGACTATTGTGCCCTGATTAAAGATTAAATTTGACCAATCAACTCAGCTGTCGATGCAGATGTCACGGAGATGGCGAGCAGGTGTTCACCACAGCTTCTCCTCGTGTGCTAAAGATTGTCGCAATCTCGATTGACGTCTCTCCCCTACCCACAGACTTACCACTGAGTGGAAATCCTACAGAAGTGCATGATTACTTTTGAGAGCAGGAGCGTGGCCACAAGATCTACTCAAGGACAAGATCTCTTCATGACTGTAAGCAAGACAGAATTGTGTATTTCCGCAGCCAAGCTGAGATAGCCTTCAGCCTTCATCACACGCAGGAGCCCCAAAAGCTTGACCATCGCAGATCTGCCGCAAACAACGCTCCTACCACATGGGCGTTCACATGCTTTTTCCAGAACATCTCGACTAATCCTACCTCTTTCCACATCTGTCGAGGCACACGTTCTCCTTCAGCTCTTTCAATCCTCTCCACCTCTGTGTATACAATGTAAAACGTTATTCGAGTATGGACAATGTTTTCGGTGTTCCCCTAGCGTCCGGGGGAATTGTCTTGCCAACAAACATCGGCAATGTCCATGAGGGAGATGTCGGACATACCGAGAGTGAGCAATATCTGTATTCGTGCAAAACAATGTTTGGACGACGAAGAGCACGGTGAATATGGACAAGTGAGCAAGTGAGTCGAGGTATATAACCAGTCTGAGCAGCCAGACGAAAAAGAACCATCTCAATCTCATCCAAAACAACATTTCCAATCTTTGCAATATCAGACAAGACTTGCATCTATCAATCTTCTGTTTCTATATCACGAGTCTTGCACCAGCAACAACTACCTAGACAACTCCAACTCAGCAAACATGTTCACCCTCTCCATCTCACCCTTCTCGCGCCCTTCCACCCCCGAGCAATCAAGCTACCCGCCCTCCCCCCGCTCAATCCTCGAAGAATACTTCATGGACGTCGAGGACATCCAAGACATTGATGCCATGTCAATCGCATCCTCGGTCTCGTCTTCCGTATCCACTACTTCGCAAAAAGTCCTCAGCACTTTCATGTCTGGTGAGTTGTGTCTTGTCTTTCAACCTCCATCAATCAACAGTACTAACTCTGATTCTTTGGCAGGTCTCTCGTACCCAAAGAGAAAGCTGTCGCAGCTGTTTGTGCCAGAGGTCGACTTTGACTTTACCTTTCCCAGTCTTGAGGATGTGTTTCCTTCTTGATTTGAGGAAAATCTGGAAACAAGCAAATGCAATTCTTCTTTTGTCACGGCGTTAATATTGGGTAGATGGTGCAAAACTTGGTCGGCAGGAAAGGAGCCTGAAAACTGGGACAAGTGGTGCAATTCGGCTCTTGAAGATTTCTCCTTTGTTGTTTCCTATGTTGCAATATCAGTTTTTTCCCCTTTTTAGATGCCCCGGCCGCTCTTATGCGCGCCTTGAATTGATTCAAGAGTATTCCATGAGATTACTGATTTGTATACGTCCTCGATGGCATCTTTCATCTCTTCTCGTCTGTTTTCACCTTTGGGTTGTGTTGTGCCACTTTTGTCGACAAAGCAAATTCCCTCTGAGCATTGTTGACCTCGAGGTGAAAAACCTGGACGGGTGAATAGTGAGAGCGCACCAGATGGTTAAAAGTACATTTTCTTTTCTTCCTCCCACATAACATACAAAGAGGAGATGTTCTATATATATGCCTACTTTCTCCTCTGCAAAACTTTTGTACACATGTCCAAGAGGCCGGCCTTGGCCTGGCTCTCTGGGAAGAAGGCAATGGCCTCGCGGGCCTTGTTGATATAGTCTTCGGCCATGGCGCGGGTCTGCTCGATACCGTTGCTCTGGATGACGAGGTCATGCGCCTGTTCGGTATTAGTATGCTTGCGTTATGTGTTGGGGATCGATTGAACTCACTCTTTTCACATCACCGTCCTCGGCGAAGCGCCTGCCAACGAGGGTGCCAAGTTCCTTGTTGTCTTTCCATGCAAATAGCAGAGGAGCAGTGGCCAGACCCAGCTCCAAGTCAGCACCGGCAGGCTTGCCGAGTTCGGCTCCACTGACGGTGTAGTCCAGCATATCATCGACAAGCTGGAAGGCAAGACCGAGGTTTTTTCCATAGCTATAAGCAGCTTCTACTACATCCGGAGAGCAGTTGCCCAGGATAGCAGCAGCTCTTGTTGATTTGCTGATAAGTGAAGCGGACTTCAAGTATGTCTTTTGCAGGTAGTACTCCATGGTCTCTTGGCTGTAGGCGGGGTGTTTCTCATCCGAGGCAGTGTTGCGCAGTTGCATGAACTCGCCTTCAATCAAGTTGGCGATGACGGTAGCGAGCAGCTCAGTGACCTCAGGATCCCTCAAGCGGGCAAGGGCGACAGAGGCGCGACCGAGCATAAAATCACCAGCAAGAACGGCCATCTTGTTGCCGAACTGAATGTTGGCCGAGGGAGCGGAACGGCGGGAGATTGAGTTGTCAATGACATCGTCGTGGAGGAGAGAGGCAGTGTGGATAAGTTCGGTGATTTCGGCGAGGCGGCGCTGTGAAGGGAGGACGGTGGTGTCTGAGAGGTCCTCGACGACCGGAGGGGAGGTCAGAGGAGACGAGGGGTTGGAGTCGGAGAGGACGGTCGAGGGTGACATGGGCGAGTCGACGTCGAGGGCTTGGGGAGTGGATCGGTCGTGCTTGACGGTCAAGGCGGTGGCTTGCGACATGAGCAAGACCAGCATGGGGCGGACATATTTGCCCTCGGACTGGGTGTAGTATTTTGCGACAGTGTCCAGCATAGGGTGGCCAGAGCCGAGGAGCTGTTGGATGTTTCCGGTCAGGAACTTGAGTTCTTTGGCGACACTCTGTAGAGGATCAATGCCGATTGGTGAAGGCGCGGCATTGCTGAACATGTGCTTGGCCGTCTGGATAGCAGCGGCGACCGACGACTGATGCCGCCGTTGCGAGGGAAGACATGAGGGTATTGATCGTGGGCGCGGCGGTGCGAAGTGTGCATGTCTGGAACTCGAGGCTCGGTATGACGGCGAGCGAGACGTGTTGGCGAGCGTCGATGCTCGAGCTCGGAGAGCGCTCATTTCTGGGATAAGGACTGCGCGAACAAAACGACACCCGCTAGAACTCCAATTGGAAGAGGAAAGAAAGATTGCAAGGTCCACGGAAAGAGCGCTGGTGGCCAAGCGTGAATTGGTGCTCCTCCATCCAAGACATGATGGCATTTTCGGTCGACTCTGGAGATCTTGTGGCCCGAGCTCAATACCCAGATACACACATGCAGCACCCTCATCGGCATCCCTAAGTCGCCCTCATGGTCCTGCTGACATTGACTCCTGTTGCCAAATCTGCAGTCGAGCTCTACAATAAGCTGTCAAATCAAGAACAAGATGACCCGTCGAGCGACCCCTACCTGAGCGAGCCCATCGTTGGTGCTCCTGTATCTCATGCACAGTTGATCCAAGTCGCGCGCTTCCTGCGTGAAAGTCATTTACCCAACAAGAATGACTTCTGCCTTGATACTCTGCTTAAGGGGGCAAATATCTATGTGCCCCCGCCGAAACCAAAGCCCCAGCCAGTATGCACACCCCTAACCTTCATCCTTTGCGATTGCAGTTTCCTGACATCAGTGCACCAGACTGCTGAATACACTGCCTTGATGGCTCGGCTCCGTAGAGAAGAGGAAAACATTGCATACCAACGCTTGATCAACCCCACTTCATCCATACCCGAGATGGCTCGTATACGAGTAGAAGACGAAGACGACGAAGTGACCTATACAGACGTCAATCGCCAGCTAGCCCTCATCATCAACGTCCTCGTCTCCATCATCGCCTGTAGTGTCGCCATCTGGATCGCTGCCCGTCACTGGAGCGTCCCACAACGAATGGCCCTGAGCATGTTCGGCAGTGGCACTGTTGCTTTTGCCGAAGTCGCCATCTACATGGGTTACATTCGGCGCATCAAGGATGCAAAACAAACAGAGGGGAAGAAAGTCGAAACAAAACAAGTCGTCGAGACTTGGGTCATTGAGAAGAAGGATTTCAAAAAGGAACATGAACTCAGGCAGAGGAAGGGCGGCAAGCATAGATAAAGCCTGAAATCAATTTTTACGTTCGACCGACTCGGGAGGCTCTGGCCCGTCCAATTGAGGAGTAGGTGATACCTCAGACCGTGCTAGAATGCGGTCGTTGTAAACAACCCATGTGATTCAGACTTGATATGGTTGGGCACGACACAGAGCTTCATGCTCTGGAATTTTTAAATCATCATGTCTGCGGTGTTCATCCCACAACGACAGCCTATCACTGAACTGTCTAAACTCGAGTACTCATCCATGCTCCAGTATATTTGATGATTGCAAGAAATCGTTCCATGCTCCCCTTCGCTCGCTGCCGTGCCCCAAACGATGTAGATATTATGTAGACAGGGTCATCGCAGAAGCAACCCACTTAGTCAAAAACCTGGAGAGAAACGCGCTAGTCACACGAATCTCTCACGCATCAGCGCGTCTGTTCATCGTCACTTTCCAACCTCGCTCCAAGCACTCATCCACAAACAATGCGATCAGACCTTGGCCATGATCTCATACCTATCCAGCCAGCTCGTGGATTCTGTGAGGCACCTCAAGCTCCGAGCTCTTGATGAGATGCGAAAGCTCCGGAAACATTGCATCTCCCTCCATCTCCCTGCTCTCGCCTTGATCATCAAGCTCAGCCATGGTTGTTTTCTCCACAGACGAATCGCCAGGAAGCTCCGACTTGAAGTCACCACCATCTGATGGATCAGAGGTAAGTCGCCTGGCCTTCCTTTTACGAGCTCGGAATACTGCAAAGATCACTCCTATCAATAGGAGGATACCGAGGGCAACCCCAACACCGATTCCAGCCTTTGCTCCGACAGAAAGTCCCGGGGATACGGTTCCTCCATTCTGCTTTTCCTGGTTGGTCACCGCTATCGCTGGAGCAGCGCTTGGTGTAAATGATGACAGATCGTCTGGGCCCCAAACGACTCTTACAGGTGTGGCAACACCAGTAAATGGGAAACTGTTAACGGTGCTGGTTCTCGAGTCTGAAAATAGGACGTATGTGGGTGTGGTTATCAGAGTCTGGCATTGGGTCGTGCTCAACAGATCCATACCACTGTATGCTGTGGTCAGCCATGTGCACCATACACCAGGCGATATCCAACATACCTCGGGCAACAGTTGACCGAAGTATAAGGCACGGAAAGCGATTGACCAACAAAGATCCCAGCATAAGTATGACCTTGCGGGCACGCTCCCGGCGTGTAATAGTTCGTCTTCGCCGTAGCCCAATAGGGCGGATAGCAAGGATCTGCCGAGGCCGACGGAGAGCCCCAAAATCCAAAGACTGACCCATTGGACGTGGACAAGGTAAACGGCCGAGTCGAACAGGATGCTGGCGGCGTGAAGATCGTCGTCAGGGGGAGTACTGACAAAGTCGATATCCGTACAGATGTTGATGCCGCTGGCTTGGAGCCTCCGGTTGATGAGAACCCTTGACTGTTTGTGGCAGATGAAGGAGCATAGACGGATGTCACTACTACCGTGATTGGTGCAACAGATGCTCCTGTTGGCGATGCTGTTACCACCGACGTGATCAGTTGTGTAGAAGGCGAAGCCTCTGATGCTTTTATCGTCGACGTAACTAGGTTTTCTGTCGCATTTGGCTCAGTTATCGTTGTCGGCATTTTTGCAACTGGAAGACCCTTCTACACTTTGAAGTAGAAACACTCTGTTCAAGGCTCGGTTGAGAGAAGAAAGACATACAGGAGCGTCGCGCTGTCTTATGCAAAGAGGAGAACGCTACATAGCGAGACCGGGCTGAACTTTGTTGCTTGACTTGCTGCATTGTCATGCAGCAGATTGGCAAGACGGTGAGCCGTGGCGCCTGCAGCCCCGAGCCCGCTCTTGATGGTGTCGAAGTTCTGAATTCGATGGCTATGATTCGCTAACCGATCCTCACACACAGCTATGCTTCATATTCTACAGTTGGAATGCATCAAGCATAGAACGAAAAACACAAGAGACGAGATCAGAATTCAACAAGACGCTGGGATAGCGACGTCCTCACCGTGGACGGCATGAGCTTCACAGTACATCCGCTGCATGCATGTCTTGGCAATGCATAGCGGGATCGCAGCCTTGTAGTACTACTGAGCAGAAACGTGTGGATGTAGGCATTGGCCCGCACGAATCAACGCCGACTGCTCTATCGATCCGCAACCACGGCAAAACATTGCCTCGCCCTCCATCTCTCTAGACCGTACCGACCTGATCAATCTGCGAATTCTTGTACCATCTCGTCACAAACCATGTCGAGCTGCCCTCATCGAATCTACACTCGACCGAGCTACTGTCAGTGATGCAATCGCTGTTGCAGACTCACCAACGTCTGAAACCACTCAAGACTTCAGCCAAGATGGTCTTTTGGATGCCCATATACTAGAACCGTTCGCGTACATGGGTCTTATCGACATATTGTGATTTTGACAGTGGTTTCAGTGTTGAAATCTAACTGAGGATAGAGGATGCCCCAGGCAAAAAGCTGAAAACCGTGAAGCCAGATAGAATGGAGGTCATGAGCTTTCTTGATCGTGTCGGTGAATGCTGAATTAGGACTGATTTTTGAAAGGAAGGACTTCTATGAGAAAGGGAATAAGGACAAACAATCCGAAGAGACCTAGATTGCATTGCACTCGTCCATTCGTTCTTCTGGCAAGCCAAGAGATATTGGAGACATTATAAGATTCAGAGAGATGGGAAAAAATGTTCGTCCACAACCAACACATATTCAGCATCGCCGGTCGTGATAGGCTCGTTGTATCGCCATACCTGAAGGCTCCTTGTGATGAGAAGGACTACACTTCCTGACGTGCGGATCGCGGTCCGTGTGACATGTTCGCCAATTCATAAGACTCTGGTGAGTCCTGATGTGACCTCGGTGCCTCATATGTCGGCAATGGTTGAGCAAGATCGTAGGCCGGTGGTGCCTGTTCTACCGGCTCGCCATGACTACTCCTTGGTTGCGTGGAGGCGGCAGTGGGTTTTGCTCGCGAAGGCCATTTTGTCGGCCATTGCGGTACTCCTTCTTGGGCTTCTGCCAGCTCCTTTGTGAGCTTGAGCTTGCGGTTACGCCATAGAAACCATCCGAGAAGGAGTAAGACGATGCCGCAGACAATGACGACGGCAGCTATGACGCCTGCCCGAGCACTCTTGGACAAGCCATTCTTTTTTGTAGTCTCGCCATAGAATCCCATGGTGGCTGGTTGGGCAGCGATGGCTACTGTAGAGGTGTCTGTATCTGTCAGCGATCTGCGATGCTTACAATGTGATTTTGTAGGTATTATACCATAAGAGACTCAACTCGAGGTGGAGACTTCAAAACCCGGAGCGGCAGGGACTCGATTAAGTACCCAAACGAGCGCCAACAACGACATTAAACCATTCTTCGCAGTCAGCGCAACAAAATATGCCGCATTGTTGCTAGGCCAAACACACATCGAGTGCTTATCTGCCATGCTAAGCAAGACAAGCATGCCAGCCAATGCCACGGCGATGCGAAAAGGCCCTTGTACGGTTCCAGCAAGCTTCGAGAAAGGCACGAAAAGTAGTCGAAAACTGCTGGCGAACCAAAGGTGCAGAAAACAGGCGTGTGACAGTGTCTATCGCTCGGTTGTGTATCGTGTGGCTGCGAAGGATCTACGAGACATGGGCGTCTTGGTTGAGGGGATGTTGTTGTCACCTGCCGCTTTTGTCGTCGCCGAGGTTTGGGAGCGCATCCTTTTGTTCAAGAGAGGGAGGAACGTGTCGCGTGAGTGATGTTTTTGAAAACAGAGCATATATTCCTTCTATGTACATGGTAGGAGATAGTGCTGTGGGCAGTGTGGTCAAACGACACGAGTACAACATGACAGCCCCTCAGAAAGCACAAACCGCCTGCAAAATCGGTGGTTTGGGACCCCAGACGTCTCAGCAACACCCACGTCGCGCGACAGAAGCCTCGCGAGTGAGATTGTCTGCCAGATAGGTCAACTCATCCCCGAGGTTTTAGTTGTGAGGGAGAGAAAGAGGTGGGCCAGGCGAGCGCGCAAGAAATAGGCGTTGACGGGGCACGAGCCATGACGCGCTAGCCGCATGGGGCCAGTCGAAGGAGCGCAAGTGGAACCGAGTGGGATGATGTTGCTAGTGACGACAAGGTCAAGGTCGAGGTCTGGCAGTTGCAGCTGCTCCTTGTCAACCACGACACAATGTCAGCGCTGAGGACGACATCGCTGCTGCGGGCGTCGCGCGCAGGCAGGCGGCCGTTTGCTGCCTTGCAACCACTGCAAACACGCCGCGCCCTGTCCATTGAGGGACAGCAGAAGGTATATCATCGTCAATGCGCCACATGGCAACCCGCAACCCATGGCTGACCCGTATACCAGCTTCTCTCGGCAGATCTCGAAGATGCAGACCCGACCGTCTACAACATCATCCAAAAGGTCCATGCTGCCTGACACTAGCAGCTACTTCAGACACTGACGCCCGCACAGGAGAAGAGGAGGCAAAAGCACTTTATCAACCTGATTCCCTCGGAGAACTTTACATCGCAAGCTGTTCTGGATGCCTTGGGCAGTGTTATGCAAAGTGACCAATTTCCTGCCTTTCCATCCGAGTCGTAGGCTGACTGTAACAGACAAGTACTCGGAGGGATACCCCGGAGCAAGATACTATGGCGGCAACGAGCACATTGACGAGGCCGAGAGACTTTGCCAGCAAAGAGCACTCCAGGCCTTCCGTCTCGACCCAGAGAAGTGGGGTGTCAACGTCCAGCGTATGCCACAACCAACGTCAATCTTGCCATGCACCAACTCACACTCGTTACAGCCCTGTCCGGATCACCCGCCAACCTCTACGCCTACTCGGCTCTCCTCAATGCACACGACCGTATCATGGGCCTCGATCTCCCCCACGGCGGCCACCTGTCTCACGGCTACCAAACGCCTACCAAGAAGATTTCGGCCATTTCAAAGTACTTCGAGACGCTGCCCTACAGACTCGACGAGAAGACCGGCCTGATCGACTACACAAAGCTGCATGAGCTGGCCATGCTCTACCGCCCCAAGATCATCATTGCTGGAACCTCAGCCTACAGCAGACTGATCGACTACAAAAAGTTCCGCGACGTTGCCGACAGCGTTGGCTCGTACCTCCTCTCCGACATGGCTCACATCTCTGGTCTCGTCGCTGCCGGCGTCATCCCATCGCCTTTCGACTACTCGGATGTTGTCACCACCACCACACACAAGTCTCTGCGCGGCCCTCGTGGCGCCATGATCTTCTTCCGCAAGGGTGTCAGAAGCGCTGACAAGAAGGGTAACGAGGTCCTGTATGACCTTGAAGGCCCCATCAACTCATCCGTCTTCCCTGGACACCAAGGCGGTCCTCACAACCACACCATCACCGCATTGGCCGTCGCCTTGGCCCAGGCACAAACCTCCGAATTCAAGCAGTACCAACAAACCGTGCTGGACAATGCAAAGGCTTTTGCTTCTCGTCTCGGAAACACAAAGGACAAGGGTGGTCTCGGCTACTCGATCGTCTCTGGAGGTACTGACAACCACTTGGTCCTGATTGATCTCAAGGACAAGAATGTTGACGGTGCCCGTGTGGAGCGTATTCTGGAGCTCGTTGGCGTCGCTGCTAACAAGAACACCGTACCTGGTGACAAGTCGGCCATGAAGCCTGGTGGTCTCCGTATGGGCACTCCCGCCATGACCACTCGAGGCTTCCAACCCGAAGACTTTAAGCGTGTCGCCGATGTCGTTCACCGCGCTGTCGAAATCACCCGCAGATTGGACGGTGTCGCAAAGGAGGCCGCCGAAAAGGCTGGTCGCAAGAACCCTGGCAGCGTCAACGCTTTCAGAGAGTATGTTGGCGAGGGTGAGGAGATCACAGAGGTCGTTCAGCTCAGAAAGGAGGTTGAAGACTGGGTCGGCACTTTTTCTCTGCCCTGGGACAAGTCATGAACATAACACGCATGTGAATTGATGGGGGTGCCGGACGGAGCGATTGTAATAACAGGAACAATGATAACGCATGGCAAAAGAACAAATGGACTTAGCACATTGTGAGTGACCAAAAGAAGAATCCACAACAACCAAAACTCTTCTCATCTGCTACACAATACCTTTTCCTGCCATTCACGCCCCGCGCACAAACGATTGTTGTCTGACAATTGACATTGTTCGAAACCCCGGGGATGAAAGGAGTATAGGGCGTACAAATAAATGCCTCTTTTTCCTCGTTTGCGTTGTTTTCCACATATCGTATTACACAAACGCCCTGCATCCTCCCCTCCCTTGCAGATCGATTACCTAAGACCTTCCTTTGAAGCATAAAAAAACGCCCAGCTATGCACATGATCATCGCAAACCCATCTATTGATGCAGCTGTTGACAATGCCACTGTCCTCTTCCACAACACCAACGCTACACAATTACCTTGGTGAGTTTTTGATTTGAAGGTGTACATGTTTGCTGTGCTTTGAGCATAGCACGTGAGATGATGGGGCTCAAGAGTATGGCATTTGCTGATGGAAGAGAAACAGGTATATGGGAACATGGACCACGCCCGTGACGGCTGTACTGGAAGCCTATGTCTTGGTTTCCTTCTTGGTATTTTTGGTCTTGGGGATGATGTGTTTGCGTCGACGGGGGTGTTGTGTGAGTCTTCTTTTCCACTTCTTTTCCCTTCTTCTCTTTGTTTTGGATATTTTCTTTTTGGCTCTTTTGAATCGTTCTCTTTTTTTTTTTTTTTTTGGTTCTTTGGAGATTGTTTTGATGGCTAATTGATAATAGCACATTTTCCACTACAGACGCAGAAGAAGAGGTAGACAGTATCAACAACAATTGAGAGTGAGGGTGCAGATTGAGCAACAAACAACCAACAACACCATGCAAGAAGGTTTGGATGAGGAAAGCAATGATTATCAAGATCACAGGACTTCAGCCAGAGATCCTGGTACCCCTGGCACGGAGCACGATATCCAGAGATTGGAGAGGGCTTTGAGGGTTGCTGGGATGGCATGAATGCAAGACCAAGTTATCAAACATTTGTGGATAATTGGGGATTGAGGTGGAAGTGTTGAAAGAGGTGATCATGGCGGTTTCAGAATGGAGAGGATGGTAAATAGTCTCTGCTGCTGGTTTCACAAGAGACATGAAAGATACGAATTGAGGATGAGAATCAAAGATCCATCTTAGCAAACGAGTGCTTGATTTGATGTCTGTCAATCATGAAAGATGCTCCAATGAATCTGTTTCTAAATGATTCTGGAAGTCGTTTGATGCTGGTTTACTTGTCCTGTTTGTGTTGCAAACCATGTCTCAAAAAGTTAAGTCATTGACACATCATGCATGGTGAAGAAAGAGAACAGGAAACATAGCTGCCACACTAAGAATCTTCTGGACTTTTCTTTGTAGTCTGGGTACCATCAAAGGAAACACTCCAGATGAGGAAAGCAGACCAGTCAAGCTATATAAAGTTCTCCTTGCTCAACTTTTTCTCACAACACACATCTGGATCCAAACATGGACACCAGATCATCGTCAGACCTCAAAACCATGTCTGGAGGATCGCCGGAGAAGCCACAATCCAAATCTCCAGACGATAACGAGTCCTCTCGTCCAGATGACTTGACCGACGCAAGCATGAGCATGTCCGAGCCCTCCTCTGGAGAACCATCAGACCCCAACCAGCAAACCCAGCAAAACCAAACCTCGCCCACTGCCGAAGAACCCTCCAACGAAGCCTCTCCCATCGCCCCCACCCTGTGCCTGAAATACTCCACCCCCGACACCTACAACTCAGACACCAACTCCCTTCTCACAATCCTCCGCATCGACGTCTGCCCCCACGACCCCAGTATCGGTCAACTCGCTGGCTGTGTGCCCATGCACCCAAACCAAAAGTTTGGAGATGTGCAGCAAAAGGGTCAGGTCTGGTGGCATGAAGATAGTATGCAGTGGTTGAGTTGGAGCGATACTCCTGCCGAGGTAAGTTTTGCTACTGATATCGAGAGGGTGTTTGGGGGTGGGGACTGATGTGTACAGGTTGGTGTTGCTGAGGGACATGTCATCTATGTGTTCTGTGTCTCTGCGCCCATGGATATGTCGAGGTTCAGGGTTCCGAGACAAGGGCAGGGGTACTCGGATTACTCGGGACACGGGCAGGGGTACTCGGACTACTCGAGACACAGACAGAGATACTCGGACTACTGAGGTAATCAATTGTGGTGAAGTTTTGTCGGGACGGATCGTTGAGCTGACAAGAACGCTGCAGGTCAGGACGACGGTGTCGTACAGGTGGCAAGTCTGAATGGCGACATATCATTGGCTGTGCTGCACAGTCGTGATGGATTGGAAGAAGTCAATGGAGAAAGAGGCAGTCTGAAGTTAGACTGCAGATTCGTAGCAGGGCAGGGCAAACAAGCGATTGGAACAGGAGAATAGACTCTCCAATACCATGGAGCATGCAGGTAGAGCGTGATGGGTCTGGGAGTCAGAAGAGAATGCTCGGATCTGAGCAACGAGAATAAAAACAAAAGTCTCGCGTTGGCCTTTACTTACAAATTCTCATTGACTCTTTCCCATAGCTCTATTGAGCATGCCATCGAGCTTGTTGCAGACGTCAGTTGAACACAACGAGTACTGTTTGCACATTGCCGATAGGCAAAAGTACACAAAGCTCTGTGACTTGATTGTTACTGTGACTTGATTGTTTCTGTGACTTGATTGTTACTGTGACTTGATTGTTACTGTGACTTGATTGTTGTTGCTCGATAGCATTGTTTGAGATGTCCTCGAGCTGGATCTTGCTCGTGTCAGAATCGTCATCTCCTTGTCCTGTCGTTCGATATTCAGCCAATCGTAGTAGCAAGCGCTTAAATGTGACCTGCCCTAGCATATTCCCCATGATTTTTCTTTTGTATAAGAAGTGGCCAAAAGACAACTCAGTCTTTTCTCTCCAGATCGCAAAAGACGCGCAAATCCGAGTGAAAACAGCCATAATCAATTATCTTCCTTGAACCTGTTTTACGCACCATCAGCATACCCAAAACCAACACACCATCACTCATATCCGCGTAAACAACTTACCCATACCCACAAGCGGAACACTTGTAAAACACAGTACTGCCCTCATCCGCTCCACGCGTCTGCACATCGCGAAACGCCAACTCTTCGTTTTGGCACTTTGGACACGGTTTCGAGGTCAAGGCCCAGGTGTCTCGATCTTCGGCGGTGAGGATCTGTATATTTGATCGCTTGTCCAAGAGGCGCGAGGGAAATGCATTGATTGCACTGGTTTGTTTATGGGAGGTTGGCCAGTTGTCTGGCATGGTGTTAGTGGCAATGGTTTTGGTGGCAGAGGCAGGTTTTTGGGTGCGTACTGGGGTTTAGAGTTGAGCAGATGGTGCAGGTGATTGTGGGTTTGGAGGGCGGGTGACGGGCTAGGATGTTACCGCAGGCTGTGCAGAAGAGGAGGGTTCCGACGAGTGCCATGGTGGATTAGGAGGAGGATTAGTGGAGATGATGTTTGGATAGAGGATGGATTGAATAGTCGTAGAGGTTGTTGAATTGCGGTGTGCAGGGTATCGTTACACCACCGAGTGAGTCTGGCGCTTACATCCTTCAGTTTTATTTGTTAGGGCTATAGGCATCACTTTGCCCTCCACATGCTAGACAGACGTCTCTGCGTGTTCATTAAAGCTGCTGCCTCGTCCACTGTGGTTACCCAGATATATGCTGGGCAAATAAGACTATTGAGTGTTTGGTGATTCGGATCGTTCTGTAGATGTGTGCCTTCAATACTGAATTCCATTGAGCACAGCTTTTCAGATTGATAAATCTCGAAGGTTACACACGATGTCTGTCTTGTGGATGGATATGGTGAGCATGATCCAAGTGGGATATGGTGACAGGAATGCCTAAGTCCGCAGGAGATGCTAGAATATCACTGTCATCGAGGACACATGCCACAAAGACGAACATTGCCTGTCCTGTAAAACACCTGCTTTGTTGTTTAAACTAGTCTTGCTAGATTGTCGTCTGGATGCAAAGGGCCAAGAGCTTCTATTAACAACGCATCCAAGGGTCCATCAACAAAATCTTGGCATCCACACAGCAATTCGACAAAAGCAATTTCATAGAACATTAGTCCTATGACTTCTAATGAACCTGACCCGATTTGAACGGATGACCTTGTGGATGTCCCGGATGACACTGGAATCACACGCGCTACCGCTGCGCCACAGGTCCATAGATGGTGGGTCGGTCGCCTAGTGCGTACTGATGCGACGAAAAGCAGAGCCCGAGAAGTGATCCGAGAGCTGCAAAGTCAATTCAGGAATGCTGGAGGAATGTTGGTGGACATACTCAAGGTCACTGCTTCTGGATGCTATACGATCGATGCACTTGTTAACGTTTCAAAAGCTCAAAAATCAAAGAATATTATTTATACAGCACTGCTTTCTACTTTCTCGTCGGTTCGGAGGGACCTTGCTCATCAGCCCTCTCCTCCTCTCCCGGCAACATAATCTCATGTCCATTTCCATTGCGGACCTTAAAGCTCGCCGCAGCGCCCAAAGCAGATATAGCAGCCACATACCACCACGCCATGCCCACCACTCCTCTTTCTAGCCAAGTGCCATACCAAGACGCAGAGAGGATAGGTCCAATGGTTCTAAACGCCGCACTATCCGCCTGACCCAATCCATGAATGGTGGCCAAGACAGAAGGATGCGGCGAACTGTTGTTGAGCAACAAGATGGAAGCAGGGAGTGCAAACGTGCGTGCCGCGACTTGGAGGAACACGACACCGCCGATGCCGAGCCAGATCCAAAAGCCCGAGGCCGGGGCCGGTGAGGCAGAGTCCGAGGGCATGAGCGCTATATACGGTGCCAGGAAGTATGCCAAGGGAAAAAGGAAAAGAGAAGAGCGGAAACAACGCATGAGGCCGAACTTGGCATTGGCGCGCGGGTAGAGGACGAATTGGAGGATGATGCCGATGAAGCCGATGATGGCCATTGCGAGACCGATTGTAGGAGGTGGGAAGGCGAGGCCGCCTCCAAATTTGAACACACCTCTTTGCTGCTTTTGCGGCTTGCCGTCTGTGCTGTTTCCAGGCACGAATTCGCGAGAGGTGGACAAGAATAGAATCCACAGAGTTGAAAAGGCACCCATGTGGAAATCAAAGATGGCGATGGAGAGAAGAGTCCAGCATACGTTGGGGGTCCACACGCGGCGGAAAGGTAGACGTTGCATGGGACGGGGGGCATGTGAATCCTGTCTCTCACGGGCTTCGTTGGCATCGGCGATACGATCAAGCTCGATGCTCCCCTCGTCGCGTCCAGACAAAAGACCTCTCCGAGCCATTGCTGTCTCACCAACCAGTTTGTAGCCTTTGTTCTTGACCTCGTAGAGACGATTCCAGATGCCTTTGGCAATGGTTACTGGGTTGAAGGCGCCAACGTCGACTTCTGAAAAGCCCTTGAGAGTTTCGTCGAGGAAGAAGGTACAGAGCAGTGCTTCGATGATGAGCAGCAGACTGCAGAGAAGGTTGGGAGCAGCGTAAGGATGATTCTTCATCCATGCAATGCCTTGTGCACCGCCAAATGTCGAGTCTGGGCCAAACAAGTGAGGATATGCTGCTACAGGATCGGCGAGAAGACCGCTGAGGATGGGACCCAAGACATTGGCAACATTGAAAGCGGCAGGAAGGAGCAAAAAAGCGCGCGGATGCCAGCGCTTGTCAGTACACTCGGCTACCATGGTTCTCGCGGCTCCTACAGTGCCGTTGATGGCTCCACTCAAGACTCTCCACGCAACAGCCTGTTGGTAGCTGGTGCTGAAGCCTACACCAACACACCCAATGGCAGTGCCGATCATTCCAATGTTGAGGACCAGTTTCCTGCCCACTCCTGGCTGGTCTGCGGCGCGTCCCCAGAGGATACTCGTGATGATCTGGGCGGCGGTAAAACTGCCCTGGAGCATGCCTGCCTGGTGCGATATGACAGAGTCGGGTTGGCTGGGGTCGAAGCTCTTGAGCTGATGGACCATGTATGTCTGCAGGGCGGCCATTTGGAAGAAATCGACAAAGCGGCTGGCGGCAAGCAGAGCGAGTTGGCCCTTGTTGGGCATGTTGGACCATGTGGCGGGTTCGGGAGGATATGTCACGAGTCCTGGCGCGGGAAGATTGTCCAGTGGAGTCGTGGCTCCTACGGGCAACTGCGACACACGGGCGACATCGGTCTTGAGCTGGTATGGCTTCAAGGACGAGGATCGCGGCGGCATGACTGGCTTGGACGGGGTGCCAGGAGCGGACGGAGAGGCAGGGACAGGCGTGGATCCATTGCCGGCCTCGAGAGTGCCTGGCGTTGCTGGTGGTCCGCTTGGCCCATCTTGGTATGCGGGTAGTTGGCGCTCAAAGTAGCTTGTCTCCTCCTCTTCCCTTATATACGGCGATGCGAATGGCGAGCCGGTGCCCTCGCGTTCCGGCCGTGCAGTGTCGACATTCTGGTGGTTCAGTGATCGTTGGCGAAGGTGGCCCGACTTGTACTGGTGTCGGTGCATTTATACTGCTGAAGTATCGCGTCCCAGGAATTTGTCCAGAAACGCCGGCCTTATGACGTGCAGCAAAACACGAGCAAGAGACCTCGTATTCACAACCGCTCGCGGACGGATATATAGAAAATGGGAATTGGCAACAGGAACACAAGTACACAAAAAAGACAGAGCCACACCCGATGACGGCCAAGATCATTCTGATCTGTAACCTGTTCATCTTCTGTTCCCACCATGCCAAGGCCTTTTCCGGCCGCGCATCCATCTGCACACGACTGTTGTCCGCCGTGTCGCATATCACAAAGTGGGGCTCTTCCACAAACTCCGCCCCCCTACCTCTTTTGCTGGTCGACCCTGGAAAACATGGATGCTTGTCGAGTCTCCTGAGGCATGCCGCGACCAAGGGCTTTTCTTTCCGAAACCTCGACAGCGCCAAGCCCGACTCGATGCGTATACACGCTTTTCACAATCGATTCCTTACCCGTTGAATAGGACGCTTGGGTAGTGCGAGTGCTACTGCTTGTCATGTTTCCAACGCACTAGACCAGCGACGTTTGTCCACGCGCAAACATGTGCCATTGTCCCTGTGCGAAAACCCACAAACGTATACTGTCGACGCCATCAACGTTGTGTTTGCCGTGTGTGTTATATACTCAGCCACCTTGTCGATATCAACCCATCGAATGCTCAGGGCATAATTGTCATGTTATCTTTGATACTGGTCGCGTGTAAATTCCACTCCATGTGGTTGACATGACTTGTTCAGGGGTTTCCATTCAAGGACGATCATGACCCACAGGGTAACAAACATAGTGCTCATGGTTTCAACATCATTCAGAGCTGCAAGCAATTCTCATGGCCGGCACCGATGAAGCAAAAGACAGGGTTCATGTGTAGATCATTGTCTTTCTGATATTGTGACTCGACCGATCTGGTATCGTATATACAAGAACTCAAGAACATTGCTGAGTAGAGGAAATGCCGCCCGACACAAGAGCATATGCTTGCAACACTTGTAAACTTTCCATCTCTCAAAATCTCATGAAAACTCCAACCCAATGCGCGCTTTGGATATAGTGATAAAAAGTCAAGAAATGACAAAGACAAAAGAAAAACGATAAATGACAAGTTCGCTCATGATCGATCAGAGTATTTCTCTTCTTCGTCGACCTGGATGTACTTCTTGCCTAGTAGTCGGCTGCTGATGGCATCTCTGACATCAGACACCCTTCTGACAAAAGACACAGGCATAGCGCCTGACAATTGCTTGCGAGCAAGTATCAGAGCAAAGATAAAGACTCCAACTCCAGCAGTCGCGCAAAGAACACCCACCAGCATACGTGCCTTCACCGCTCGCTGATGTTGCGCTTTCTCTTCAGCATCATGCTCGGCCGTACTCTGTGGTAGCTCGGCATAGTATGCACTCGTGTCGTATCCGCGGTTGTTGCTGAGGAACTCGGCCTTGACTTCGCTGTAAGGATCGTACTTGGCATCCTCGTCTCGGATCGGCTCTGCCCTTCCACAAGCCCACTCGTCGCAGAACTCGCGAAGTGTGGCACTAGGCACAAAGGTCTTCTGAATGACACTACGCTCAAGAGCATTGCCATCTTTGTCCAAAGCCTCAGCAAAGCCCCAAGTAGTGACGTTGTTGTAGCGCATCACAGTCTCGAAGCCAGTCTTTTTGGTGTTTCCAACCAAGTGGAACGGTCCAGTTCTGTTTGCGCTGGCGTAAAAGTTCCAGGATGCAACTTCGGTCGCCCCGTTCCAGGATACATAGAAGACCATGCCGGATGTTTCGTCGTTGGTCTTCGAGTACGTCCAAAGAGCTGGTTTGGTCAATGGCTGACCAACCCAAGGGAATTTGTATGAGCGGTAGATCATGACATTGCTGGCGCGGTATGCGACTTTGGCGTACATCACGGCTGATCCATCGGCCGTGTGCTCGGTAAAGTATGGGTGCTCGCCCCAGCCAAGATGAACGTTGCCGTTGGGGAGGATTTGCATGTTGCCCTGAGATCCAGAAAGGATACCGCCAGCGGCCTCGGGCGCGCCATACTCCTTGATCATGGTTGCGGTGTTTGCGATGTGGTCGAGAGAAACGACATAACCACGCGAGAACTTGTCTGTTCTGTTAAAGCCGTTGCTGGCATTGTCGTAGAAAGTCAAGATCGTGTGAGTCTCATTCTCACTGACCCAGCGAGCGTGATGCTGGGAAGAGAAGTTGAAGTTGGTCTGGTGGAAAGTCGGGTTTGCACCGCCCATTTCCCACATGATGGATCCGTCAACACCAGAAAGCTTGTAGATTGCAGCCATGTGTCTGGCCGAGATGAGGTAATCGCCGTCCCGGTTCTTGTCGATAGAGTTGATATGGAAATAGTCCCAAGGAGTGTTCTCAGTCAACCCGTTTCCTGACGTGTCCGTACGTCCTGGAAACGTGTAGGTCAAGCTAGGATCGAGATGATCCGTACTTCTCCACTCGAAGACCACTCTGCCAGTTTCGATTTCGATCTCCTGGAAAACGCCCTCTACAATCCAGCCCATGCCATTCTTGATCTGAAATCTGGGGTTGGTTGTCAAGTCGTACATACGCGGCTGATAGACGGTCATAAGCGCAGTAGTGCCATTAGAGTAAGGTGTCAGTCTGAATTCGTGCATATCGCTTGACGCGCCTGCTCCAGAGCTCTCGACTGTCTTGACGATACGGTAGTTTTTGTCCATAATGACACCATGGCCTCGGGCAAAGCCTTGATGTTGTTCTCCTTGGAAATAGCATAGATGTTCTTCTCCCTTGTAGTCGCACGTATGCGGTGCATGGGCAGTCTTGGGTCCGCTCGAACCAGCGCCGGACCAGACTAGTTGTCCCCAGTTGTCGTAAATATAAGGTCCAGGATCTACGTTTCGATACGGCGCGAGCATGATGTATCCTGGCGCAACCAACTCCGGTCGTAAGGTGACCATTTCAAGCATAGGCGCATGTAAATCCGGTCTCTGTTTGTCAAAGCTAATTAGTCGTCTTTCAAGATGCGGTTATTTTGGCGGCACGCGACAGTGTTTGCCTCGTGCATTATTCGCGAATCTTGCTTACCGAGCGGAAGATGTGTGTAGGACTCGTCTCATTATCAGGACCTGCTAATGCTGACCCTGCCAGCAAGAGCATTGAAGATAGAAATCGCAAAGAAAGCATGTTTGTGAGGGTATAGATGATTAGACGATTTTGCGAACGGCCACAGGCCGTTTGGTGAACTGTTCAAGGAGAGAAAAGCAGTTGGAGTGATGAAATGCTGTAAGAACAGAAGGGGTCCTCTGATAATTATTGTATCGAAAGGTAAGCGCAGAAAGCCGTTAGGCAAAAGGGATAGGGAGACGACTTTCAGCAACGGCGTTCCGGTCTGGGGCAGTGATGGTCTATCTACACGAAAGGATACAAATAATTGCCAAGGGACCCGCAAGCAAATCCAGAGACACACACGGCCCAAGCTAGGGGCAGAGCATGGATGCATGACAGAAGGAAGAGATCGTGGGTCCCAGCATGCAGTGGTGCGGCAGTCGGTCCAGCAATGATTCGACGTCAAGAACATTTGAACGAACCTCTGCGATCTGTCAAGCGCTCGTTTGCCGCGCGGGGCAGACGCCACTCGTATACCTTCATGCGAGACCGATAGCTCGTCTGAGTTCCTCTTGCATTGCACGATTTCGAATAAAGAGGCAGATGTTGATCTAGTGGTGAGAGAGTGGTTATTGTCGTAGGGCTCCACAGCCAGCGCAGCTCTCCAACCCTACACGCGGCAAGCACTCAAACAGTCTTGGCAATCTTCATTTGGAGCTTCTCAAGATCGATTTTCACACCACGAAGTTTCAGCATTTATCAACGACATGCATCCGCCGTCGATGCAGCGTTACACGGGAATAGGATGTGGATCTCGTGGACTCATCGAATAGGGCATTTCAACTGCCTCTGACCGTTGTACAGCATTGTGCAAACTAGCGAAAGAGCATCAAACTGCTGCAAAGCAAGATCAGCAAACCTGAATCATGAAGCCTCCTGTCAAGCAAGCAACCTTCTCCGTCGTCGGCAAACATGCTTCCACCCGAGTGGAACCAAACAAACCCCTTCTCTCGGAATTTACTCTCCCCCCTGGCCTCGGCGCCACTTTCATCTAATGCATACTTTGCGCCAAGCCTGCCGCAGTTTCGTCCTGTGAACAGAGAAGCCACTCGCTGTGTCAAGTCTGCTCTGTGAACCAGATGGCGAGAGATTTGTTCTTTGTTGGACGCGAGAAACGCCGCTGATGACAGAGAAAAGAGATGGGCTGTAAAAGTGCTCGTGCTCTCAACCACACAACCTCATGACGATCGATTATATTGTCGGTTAATTGCTCTGCTTGAAAAGCACGGCTGTCTCTCTATGTGCTGACGACTGTCACAATTTCATGGATGTGTCTCTTCCATGATCACATACAGTAGAGTGTTGTCATGTGGCCGGGAATGTGGCAGAAGCACAGCGGTCCCTCAATCCTCGGCTTCACGTCCGAATTTCTTGCTTCGTCTCTGTCTAGCCGTCATCTATGATGAGTGTTCAAGCAGTCAGGTGGTTGGTTGTAGCTGCGTAAATATTTCTTATCCTGCAGATAAGCGGCAATGAACAAGGATTTCTTGCTTGGAACACGGACTGATGTCTACAAATTGTGGTACAAAGGCGAATGACGGAGGGGGCTGGTAAAGATTGCGTATCTCGGAGAATTGTTTCATCAGCAGTTCGGCGCAACGCGTCGATCTTGAAACAAGCCACATACAGATGTTGCAGGATTCTACGTGTGGTGGTGTGAAGTGAAGAGATTGTCCGAGTCATGGAATATGTTGAAATTGTTTGAACAACTTGTGATTCGAATGGAAGAAATTTGTACAACTAATGCCTTGCTATGGCCGATGAAGCCAAAGCGAACCCAAAACAATAATACACCGCTTCTATAGCAGACCCATGTGCTTGAAGCACTTTCCAAAAAGTGCTTTCCTATCAAAGCCCTTGACTCCGAGTGAAAATAGCCAGATTCTCGAGCCACGACAACCGCGAACGCCTTCTTTTGATGATGCTCCCAGAACGCTAACCTCAGGATTGAACGCCAGATATAGATGAAAACGTAGGAAGAGTGCTCAAGCCAAGAGAGAACCTCTTGAGCCAACGAAGCGACGAATGGTCATGGCGGCGCTGAAGGCTGTCGCAGCAACACTGCCGCCAACAACGAGAGCGCGGAAAGCAACATTCATCATCTGAGCGCGGTTGCGAGCACGGCAGCGATCGACGAAGCCATCAGTGTCGTTGGTGTGGGGGAACTTCTTGCCCTCGGGAACAGGTACCTCGAGGAAGTCGCAAAGAGGCTCCCAGCCCTCGCCCATTCTGTACTCGAGGAGGTTCTCCTTGGGCACCATGGCTCTGATCTCCTCGTAGTAGTCGATGTATTTTTGCTTTCCGTTCTTCTCAAAGTCACCGCCGAAGAAGACGTCCCAGAACTTGCGCAACATGGGCTGGTAGAGGCCGGATCCCCAGTCGAATCTCGAGACCATCTTGAGCTCCGGGTCGTTTGCGCGCCAGTCAACAGTCTTCATGGTGGAGGCGTGCCATGTGTCGACGTTGCGAGTGGTGACCAGAACCTTGGCCTCTGGGTAGGCCTCGATAAGTTCCTTGGCGAAAGCGACAGCAGGCCAATCGCAGACGGCTTGGCAATGTCCAAGAAGTTTGTCCCACTCCTCACGACCAAATTTGCCAACGCCGTCGTATTTGGCGGCAAAGGCGTCCTGCCACATGAGGCAGTCAGGGGGGTTCTCGACCGATGCAGACATCATGTGGTAGCAGTCGTCGAAGCCGAGCTCCTTGAGGGCGGTGCGGAGAGCTGAATTGGCATGTCAGAAGCTGTCTAGACGCAAGCAAATGTCAATTGACTTACAAGCAGTTCCAGTACGTCCGAGACCGAGAGCGAGGACACGCATGGGCACAACACGCTGGCACTTTCTGCGGTCGATGTCGGTGTCGGCCGTGAAAATGTCCGTGATGGGCTTGGGAGTATAGGGCAAGTTTGCGTAAGCCATTGTGGTGGTTGTGTGTATAATAAGTTATAGAGGATTGCAAGAGGAGCCGGATGGGCAGGCGTAAGATGGTCGGTATGCGCGAATGGAGGAAAAGGATGGGGGGAGATGCAACAGCGCAAGCTCAATGTTTTGAACGAGACTGCCCGGCTAAGCGTGTTGTTTGATGAACGGGAGCGGGGACCGAAACAAGAAGATTGGCAAGCAAGAAAACGATGGCTTGTGGAAACGAAGGTGCAATGGCGTAGTTATCTACTTAGCCGCCTTGGTTGCGTGGGCAGTGCAGTCTTGATCAAGGGTTGCATCCAAGCCCGCTCGATCTTCCCGCAAGCCCCTTTGGTGGTCAGGAGAAACCCACCCTCCCCACTTCCACTGGCCTCGTTCGACGTTGAACGCCATGTCGTTGTTTGAGCATCCATGATCCGTGGCCGTGCTGGCTAATCACTGCGAAACCGTTTCAAAACTGTGACGCGGAGTTGTTGCGCGGCCGGCACAGCAAGATAGCTTCTTGGCAAAGAGGCAAGCGTGTGCATCCATGCCAATTTTTCCGCATTCAACACTTTGATCAGGGGAGACTTGTGCAAAGTTACTCGACTCGGCCAAGTTTGCTTGCCAAAGTCTATAGCCGCCCGCTCCGTGACGGCACGCAGCTCCCGCTTCAAAGAGTGGCAGATTCGTAATCATGTTTGCTCTTTGCCCTGCTGCTGCATCTTTTGGCGATGAGCAGAGGTTGGCAGCTTGCAGTCTCGGGTTCGGTTGGCAGAGATAAACTCCATGTCCGAGTCACCGTGCGGGACGCCGTGGGACGCCGCCACAATCCCCACATCAGTTCTTGAGTGCCTCTTTCATGCAGGAGAGACCTCGACATGGGTCGCAACAGAAAGCCATCAAAGCATGCGGCCTGCCTCTTCCGTAACTGGCTGACGATGCAATCTCGCGGCGTCCATCTCTTCGACCCTTGGGATCGATTTGACTCGCGCAACCTCCTGACTTACCAACCTTTGACTCGCTCTGGCTCCCCTGAAACGTCGTTCCATAACGATCAACGCAGGTCACCTTCTCGCTCTGTCTATCTGGCGTACGTACAGTATCGATTTGAGACTTGCGTCGCGGAACGACTTGGACATGCGCAAATCCATCTGCATGGACGCGACGACAAAAGAGCTGCGCCCGGGCAAAATCGATTCGAGTCATCATCCGGCGTGGACGCGACTGCCAGTTACTCATGTAACTTACCTCTTTTCGCATCAAAGTCAATAATCCCAATCCAGTTTTTGACAACAGGTGCCGTCCAACCTTGCCTCCCAATATGCTGTCCAATACGGACCTGAGACAGTATAAGCTTAATGTTCGGACCACACGGCAACTTAACCTCGTATTCCCACGTGTTGGGGCTTGAAGCGCTGCGGATAAGTGATACGAACGGCTGTCATCCGAGAGACCTCTGCTTTGTACAACGAACCTGGCGCTGCGTACATCCGCGGTACACCTCGAGCAAACTTCGCAGGCATCGCCTGTGGATTTTGATTGATCAAACATCATTCAGATACTATGCTTCACTTGTGCAGGGTTGCGAAACACTGTCTGCCGTGTAGCGTTGCAGCAGTTGCAACAGCTTTTGCTCGATCGCCTGAACGGGAAAACCTCAACTCTGATCTTCAACAGCATGAATACAGACGGATCACCCAACATCTATATCCGCTGGTGTGTACCACTTCAAGTATGACTTGCATGAATTCGTTATTTCTCACAATACTACCCGGTCTGATCGGCTAGAGAGCACCCGCTCTATGCCAGGACACCCATGGGATCCCACAAGTCCAACACCTTCGGGTCCTGCTTGAGTATATCCCTGACCTCTTGGCTGACACAGCTGGGATCAACGACAACTTGGTAACAGAACTCGTCCATCCACTATACGACAATACCGTTTGATCAGCAAACTTGATTGAACAGTTGAGCGAGATTGAACTTACCTTGTCAGACATGACGAAGTAACCATCAGTTCCAGCGTCCTCGCTCCAGGAGTTCTCGACACGCCAGCGGATCGGTTCCCCGGAGGGCGACAGGTGTACTGCGGTCAACACCATCGCATGGGTCATTGCGCTCTCACCGGATGAGAGTCTCTCGGCCTTGGACATGCCCAACTTGACGTTGAAGCCGAGCTCATAGTCGACCAGATCCGGGTCCATGATGCCCAACGTCGAGTCGCTGAATTTGCCCACATCTGATCCAAAAAAGACTGGCCAGCCTTTCTTGAGCATCTCAATGGCACCCTTCTTCCAGATTGGCTTGTCGACATTCACGTAAGTAACATATCTACCACCCGAGACGTTGGTGAGAAAGTCGACGGTCAGCAGTCTGTTGAACTCATTGCGAGGGTCATTGACCAGACTGAACAAGCTGTGGACATCAGTCCCACCCAGGGCTCGCAGCCCGTGGGTATCGTTCAAGCTACTGGCAAACTCCTTTGGAGACATCTTGACTGTCTTCAGCTTGTCTGCTTTGTCATAAAACTCCCAGGTGAACTTGGTGTACGACGACGGAGGGCGACCCAGGGTCAGTGTCAAGATCCTGACGATATCCTGCATCATCTGCTCTTTGGCTGCCGCGACAGAAGTCTCTGCAGTACTGGAGCTAGAGTTCTTGAGTGCTCTCAGACGCAGTGCATCTTCTCTCAGCTTCGTCGTCAGAAGACGGTCCATGACGGCCGAGTGCTTAGCATTGAACGAGTCTGGGTACAGCGTCTGTGGCACCAACCCATACTTTTCAACCAAGTTCTGTATCATCGACCACTGTCCGCCATCACTGACAGGCGAGTCCATCAGTGTCGCAACAAGACGATCATCAACAGGCAAATCTGCCGTCTCCAGGATGCTCTCGAGGAAGAAATTGCTCTTCTCGACCTTGTCCCAGAAAAACAGGTACGCCTGGCTGAGCTCGAACTTTTCAATATTGTACTTTTTCATGATGGCGACGCGGAACACGTTTGTGGCGGCAAAGATCCAACATCTGCCCGAGCTGCGCTGGTTGGTGACGGGAGAGCCTTCGAAGGGGATGGCGACATTGAAGGTCTGCGTGTCTTTGAGAATGGCTGATGGCTTCTCGAGCACTTTGGCGGGGTTTGCTGTCGACAGCGCCGACAGAGCCAACCGGTTCTTTGGATCCTGGAGGATGTTGTGGATCAGAGCTTCGGTTTTGGCGCCCGAGACGTGGGTTTGGCGTGTTGGGCGCATGTGGTCTGTTTTTTGATTGCCAACTTGTTAGTTTTTGCGTCTTTGCTTGCCTTGATTGGGGTGGTGGAAGGGCAGGTCTAGAGAAGTCGACTTTACCTCTGTCAGTGTATCCAGCGTGGTTTCTCTCGACTATCATACTGTCGGTCTCGCGGTCCTCGGTGACGCGAAAGGCATCGTACTTTTCCTGCAGAGCCAGAAGATCCAGCTTCGACGACCTCTGTTGCTGCCTCTCTCTCGGTACGGATTCCGCGCTGCCCATCTTTCTGTATTCGTCGAAGCTGGAAAGCAGCTGATCACAAAGTACACAATACCAGAAAAGAAAGAGCAGAAAGAACAAGGTCCGAGGATATAAAACCGGACAAGACGTGAGTTCTTAACCTGGTGCCTGGACAGGAACGAGCGGCAAAGATAAGCTGCAGGAAAGGGAAGCACAGCAGCTGCCTATCTGGGTTCCTCGTGTCCATCACGGTGCTCCTGTTTCGCTATCTAGATACTCTTTACCCCGCCTTTCCTTGTCTCCGAATCTCCGAACCTTGATGGTCTTTTTGCCGGTTTTGCGGTCTTTGCGGTCGAGTATTGATGCGAGGTTGAGATCTTGTGTTTGCATGTCGTATGGATGGGTGATTTGGTGTGTTTTCCAAGGTAGCATTTGAGCTTTTCAGGTCTACTTTGAAACACTTTTGGAAAGAGGTCTGACGCTCTAACTGAGATGGTGGGTGGTCTGAACTAGCTAGACAACAGAAACAGCACAAAGTTATCGTCTCGTTGATATCGAGGTGTAAATGACATAAGACATGACAGCGATCGAAAAGCAAGTGAGGAGCTACATCCTATGGAAAAGCCCAGTCGATATCAACATTGTTCTCGTAAATGTGCTCCAATGGACTTCAAGGACAGGGTGAGACTTGCAGCAACTGGGGCGACCCTGTCATCATCGATCAGTACGACGCAGATGCAGAAAGATCAAAGAGACAGGAACAAAGAGTACACTGATCAAATGAAAGTTTCCCTGTATTGACAGCGTATAGTTGCGAGCAGGGTGGTCTAGCCCACTGCATGAGTATCCCAACGCGAAAGGCAAGAATAATGAAAAGTTATAGATGAAAAGAAGCAACAGAGCCACACCAATGCACCATAAGAATGAACACATAGAGAGAACAAAAGAGATGAACAGAATAGTCCCATTGAGCGCCAGGCTCACAATGGACGCCTTGTTGATGGACAGGGTGTGTGGCATAATCTAGTCCCAAGCACTTTCTTGAGAGTCTCTGACGCACTTTCTGACCTTCTTCTTAAATGCGGGCGGGTCCTCACGCCATTGTTTGCCGGCCTCGATGTTTGCGGGTGACTCGTCGTTGGGCGATGAGAGCATGCTGATGACGGACAGCAAGATGGTCTCGGGGGTTTGGACCGGAGACCAGCGTTCGGCGGCGGATTCGTAGCCGTACTTGTCTTCTTCCGGAGGATGCAGGATGGAGATGCAGACCTCGCCGCTTTCGTAAACTGTGACAAGGTGATTAGCGACAAGGACAAGGGGTAGAGAGACTTGTTGTAGCGACTCACTGTTGGGGTGCCAGATGGGCGTGACAAACTTCATCTTTGGCGGCATGTGTGGGTACTCTGGAGGAAAGTGCAGCAGACTTCTGAAGCAACCGCCGCCGTAGAGACCGCCGCTTTCGTCGGGCAGCATGAGCATGACCTCCCACTCAAAGACGTTGTTGTTGACCAGGCCGCAGCTGATGCCGGGAATGTCCTTGTCGCTTTGCATTTGCTTGAACTGGCGGCCGAGAAGGAGCGCCGAGCTAGACGTACCGCCGGGCGAGCCGAAACGCGGTACTGGTGATGAGGTCGACATGATGTGCGTTGCGAGATGGAGAGGGCTGTTTCGGAAAGAGACGGTGGCGTTCCTGGCAGCGTGAATGTACACGATGAGACGACGTGTTGGTGCGAGAGGGGCGCTGGAAAGACGGACAAGTGGCGTTGGTCGGCGTGTAGAATTTGATTGATAGTGGATCGTGTGCTCAGGTTGTGCAAGAGACAGGACAAGATCAAAGTCTCGAGTCTCGGACTCGTCCTGCAAAAGCCAATGACGATGGGGACAGGGTCCGAGCCGACTGCCGAAACAGCCCTATTCTCCGATAAGAGCCTCACTCCAAGAAAGAACAGCACAAGAGTGGGACAAATATTTCATATTCAAAATGCTATCGCTAAAGCCCATGACTACAAAATGCACCTGCGTCATAAAAAGTCCATCATACTCGTTTCGACTTTTGATATCTAAGCAAAGCTGGTGCCAACGACAAAGCTGACATCGTTGTTAAAGCCACTAGCAGAGTCGAAATCGTGAACACCTCCGTTGTTGGCAATGTATCCGACATTGTTGTAGTGACGAATGAACTTGGCAGGGTAGCTCCATGAGTTGAATGTGTTGCCCGTGACGAGTCCGGTCTGCGAGCAGAAAGTCGCGTCTTCCTTGAAAGCCTTGGTGTTGTCATTGGCGTTGAGCTGGAGTGCAAAGTTGTAGTGTCTGATGAAGCTTCCGGGTGTGTCGACAGACTCGAATGAGTAGCAGCCGCTGTTACCGAGGCCGGTGCGGACAGTCCAGCTGGCTTGCTGCTTGAGAGCAGTGGCGCTAGATGACGAGACAACTTGTGTGTTGACAGTAGCTCCACTGTGGGCGAGATAGCGTGTGTCGTAACCAGGGGTTGTCACCTTGATGGAAATCTTGTTGCCCACGGTCAGAGGCTTTGTGTTCAAGGACGTGGTGGCATAGCCGGCAGCCACGATGTTGGCCTGTACCGACGCCTCGGTAGCGTCAGATGGGTAGCCCGAGGTCATGACTCCCTCGTAGAAAGTGCCCTGGGCACCATTGCTGTTGTCGCCACCAATGCCAAGAATGATGGCGCCCTCGAGGCTCATGGGGTTGTAGCCGCCAACTGTGGGGCGAGCACCACTGTAGTAAGTCGACAAAGATCCAGATGCAGCATTGCCACCACGAAGCGACCACTGGTTAGGCTCTCCCTTGACCATTCCAGTGAAGAATCTGTTCGAGATCGAAGGGTCGGCAGTGTTTTGCTTGGTACCCTGGCCAGAGAAGAGGCCGTTCTCAAGGTCGGCCATGAGCCAAGGACCGCTGCCAGAGCCACTGCCCCAAACCGTGTTGTTGCCATAGTAGATGGCCTCCATGTGGCCGTTACCGGTGTCCGTGTTGCTGGTCTCGGCGTTTCCGTAATCAAAGCAGCATGCATCGTTGTAGTGAGTTCCATCGAGGACTGCGTACATGCCCTCCGGTTCATTGCCAGTAGCTGTGCCGCTGACTTCGTCGTTTCTGTAGCCAGTGCCGGGAGAGACGAAGACACCATATGCCTTCTTACCGCCCAGCGTTACTGGGGCTCCAATAGCACCTGCCAGGTTGTCGTTTCCGTTGACATCTGGTCCGCTGAAGGCGCCCTTAGGAGCCTGGTAAAGATGGTTTGCACGGCCGGATTGATCGTAGATAATGCTGATGAGGCAAGTAGTGCCTTTGCAGAAAGAATCTTGAGCAGCAGCATTGGCGACACCACCAGCAGACAGGGGAGTGATGTCAGTGGTGGATCCATCGGAGCCTCTCTTCAGCTGGTAAAGAGGGCCAGTGTAGGCATCGTACAATGCGCGAGTAGTGCCGTGAGCAGCTACGCAAGGGGTACCGCCATTCTTGTAGATATCGCAGGGACCGGCAGCGACCAATGATCCAGTGGCGGCGAGGCCAAGAGTGATGTTCGTCCTTGAACGCATGGTTGTATAAGAGCAAATTGTTTGAGAGGATGTGCCGGTGGCTTAGACTGGGAGGAGGAGTTGATGGTCGACAAGATGGCAGCTCCATCCTTTCTATTTATATTCAGACCGTGGTCATGAATGTATACCAAGACCAATGCATACGGACTCACTCTGATATCTACCGTGATCCGACGGATCAACAGGATGATTGTGCTTACCGTTGTTGATCATTGTGGAGGCTCCTGTTGATCCCATGACCACCACATCAAGCTAAAACTTGTAGTATTGCTGGGCGTGTGTTAGCCGTGCTCACATGTAATATCGTCAATAGTTGCAAATTCTCCGCTGTTCCCCATACAAATATCCCGGTGGGGGTGTGGGCTAGTCCGTGGCAGTCGAGACCGTCTGTTCAAGCGATATGCAGCTTCCTGTTTCCATGCAGACGGGTGATTGTCGAAGAGTTTCAGGACTCAGGAACAGGCAATCATCTTCCCCACACGACCACACGTTTTTCCATGTCCCTCGGGCCGCAGTCAAGCCTTGTAATCCTTCTGGGGTTATATTAGACGCCACTCGCAGAGCGTCAATTATGAGGACAAGAGCATACACGTTTCCTTAGTAAACAGTAAGAGTGCTCGGTCCATCGTGGCATTGTCAGAGTTGCGAACATAGTGGCGGCACCCTCGGAGTATCTCAGTTCCTTTGTTTATAACGAGGGGCTTCGCTAGAATTCGTCCCCGCTTGCTGACCATAAACGTATATTAGAATGCATATCACTAACAGTGTGACACTCATTTAGCTCACATTAATTATCCGTTGCCTTGCAAAACCCTCTTTGCTCGGAGTATCATACGGGTGAATGAACTGTAGTCGCTTGTTGATCTTTAGGGCGTACAGTAGAGATCGATCACCCGGCCCGCGAAGGTTTCGTGTTTTGCGTGATGGCTGTAGATCGTTGCGGGGCGTCCTCGATATCTTTCACGTTTGCTTTCTGGATTAATGGTATCGGTATTCAGAAAGAAGAGTGATGTTCGCTGTCATACTGGTTGCTAACAAAGGACGAATGAAGGTGAAAGATTGGGTTTGATATGGGCTTGAGTTGGGCGCGAACGAGCCAAGATTCGGCAAGAATTTGAGCTGCCGGAAAATGCGGGAGGAACGAGCAAAATGAGGGGAAGTTTTCGCGAAGCTTTTAGAGAAGCCTCGTTTCAACACAAGCCATGCCTCGGTGTTGCATTCATTCTCCCGTCTCTATTGGACGTGATTGAGTCCTGTCACCTGTGCAAGGTGCAGGCCTAGACTTTGGCATTCCTAGCCCAGCCAGTCCGTGTCGTTCGTCGAGACCTTGGTCTCGACGAGCCTTGCCTTGCACAACAGCAAGTCCTATGGTGAGTATGTATACTGTTCTGCCATGCAACACAGCAGCCTATAGGAGAACGAGGCTATGCAGCCAACTTGAAGCATTCTTCGACAAGTAGAGCCACTCTAACTGTATGAGTACGATCTTCTCGAAACCAGGGCACTGTTGATGTTTAGAATTGATCTCTACCTCGATTGTGGATGTAGTTTTTTCCTTCCAGACTCCAAGAATTCTCGTTATCTACCACGGTCCCTGCAAATCATGGCTATCCGAATCGTACCAAGATGCGCACTCACAGATCCATGCTGTGAGGGTCAGGGTCGCAGCGTGCAACTACCCTTTCGAGCCGCTTCCCCACAGAGCATCATCATCATCCAGTCGATCAACCTCGTCATCGCATAACGACAGGGCGACGTCTGACATACCTCCTGTGAATTCCCGCATGTATACAAACCTTGTAACTTTGAACAGGAACAAAACTCAAGCATCGCACCATGGCTGCTTCATCTTCTCACGAACCACCACTCTCGCTGTCTTCATCTTCCGCAGACATGGTCGCAGCTAATCTTACCAGTCTCTTCAATACTTTGATCACCGGACTCCATATCCTCGACTATAACGGCGTCCTAGATGCATATGGCCATATATCTGTCCGCAATCCAAACAATGGCTCGAACTTCTTCATGTCTCGTAACCTTGCTCCTGCTCTGGTTGCCAATTCCAGCGATCTGGTCGAATACTACGTCGACGATGCTGCTCCAGTCGATCCGAATGCTCCTAACGGATTCATTGAGCGATATATCCACAGTGAATTGTACAAGCGCTTCCCCAGCATCAACAGTGTCGTTCATAGTCACTCACCGCAGGTTGTTCCTTACACCTTCAGCGGCGTCCCTTTGCGCCCATCCATCCACATGGCCGGGTTCTTAGGTATGCATGAAAGTCACCCTTGGTAATGCTATGCTCATCCTTCGTGACTAGGCGAGAATGTTCCGAATTTCAACATCACACAGTACTACGAGCCAGGTGACAATCAGGACCTCCTTGTCCGCTCACAGCGTCTCGGGGCAGCACTCGCAGCCGAGTTCTCTTCGAATCGTGGCTTGCCGAATGCAACACAGACCGAAGCCGATTATGCAGTAGTGTTGATGCAGAACCACGGCTTCACCACGGTGGCGTCCAGCATCGAACTCGCCGTCATGCAAGCTGTATACACACAGACCAATGCAGGCATTCAGACAACAGCCATGACTCTTCAGAATGCACACCCAAACAACAACCAACAAGGACTGGCCTTCCTGACCACTCAACAGGCTATGCAGTCTTGGAAAACCATGGCTGGCACTTCAGAACGACCTTGGGGTCTATGGACTCATCAAGTGCAATCTTCTAACCTGTATCAAAATCTGTTGGATCCGAACCAGACTAAGCCTGCTTCACCTCTTCTCTAGAGATGTCAGCTCTATAGCTGGGAGGCTGGCCGAATGACTTGCGATTGAAACAAGTATCGACATGTTCTTGGCAGCAATTCGTCGTACTGGGTTTGGGCGCGATATACCGCAAGCACATATTGTTACCAACATATGGCACAAGAGCTGTTGCCAACTTTGTACTGTTCTCAACGATGAATGCCTGTGTAGAACTTTGTAGCCATCCGGAATGCGATAGAAGTATTCGGACTATGCAATTTCCTTATTAGTCCATTGCAACACTTCTGAAAGGGTGGTTTGAAGGTCATCTTTGATAGACAAACTTTTGATCGCCTAAGTTTTCCACGGAATGTGACTTCCATGGGAACGAACACGACCGAGGACGCCCGTGTCCGGCTAAATGAGCGACGCTCATATACACCCTACCATCCCTCAATATTTTCCTCGAGTTTAGTTTCTGTCTCTCCAGCAAGCCGCAAGTCCTCCTGGGTTGAGACGATGAGGAGCTCCTGCCCATCGGATGACCGACATTTCGCGACGTCACTGCCGTTGTAGCCCTCGGAGAAAAATCCGCTGAGCTGGTGCTACAAGAATTCGGAAGTGTACTTGTCCTCAGCTTACGCCTGCGACATCGCCGCACTCACTTTTGGACTGGCTACGACTTGAACAATCTGATTTCGTCCTCAGAGGTCTTACGTCTTATCCGAAATCGATTTGTGTAGCGAACGCAATCATCTCGCACTGACTTGGATGTACGGAGTATCTGCATCGGGCTCCACCGGATCTTCCCGCCCAGATTCGAATTCTGGACCATTGCGAAATTCCTTCTCAGCACCTTCGTTTAGATGACTGGTCGGCGGTGACTACAAGCACTGCAACCGCTTTCTAACACGGGCAAGTTCATGGGACTCCATGTTATCGCTACGTATATCGGTTCGAACACATGTACTCTAAGCATGGTTCGAGATGCATCGCATTCGTTGTCGCAGCGTTCAAGTTGATGACTCAACACCATTCATCTGAACGCTTTGATAAAGCTCTGTTTGACCGCCTTGAGCCCCCTAACGTCAAAGAATAATCGAGGTAACGTTACAGTGCAACCTGAGATTGATTTTTAAGCGCGGCTCCAGACCCGACCTCGTCTCGTGGCGAGACGTTCGTGTCGACGTTGAGTTTACGGCACTAGGGCTTCGCGGCTTGACTAACCGCAACTCCCGAGATCCAAGGATCCGCATTCGAAACCCCGTGCAGTTATTGCAGGCAAGTTGATGATGAGCGTGCCTCTCCTTCAGGCACGAGCCATTCAGGTCAAAGCTGCCTTTCTGGGCAGACGTTCAGACTCCGTTGAGCGCTCTCTTTCCCTATCGGCCTGGGCTGGCAAGAAGCATAGGTACACAGGTGGTAAGTGACTCGTCAACAGACATTTCACCGATCACGGACGGCTCCTTACTGCAAGCAACGCCCGAGCAATACCCGTCTCCAGGGGCACAGGTAGCGAGGTATAATACGCCAGATACGCCAGAACATCATCCCGGAACTACACCATAATTAAGGTTCGTCATGGTCACTTATGGCTCGAAGACATTTGTGAACCATAGCATCTTGGCTCGATCTGAGGGCTCAAAGCCATCTCATGCTTGTTCGAAGCAAGAACATCTCACTGCTGATTCGAGTTTCAATGCACTATTGGCCTTTTTATACTATGCAGCAAGACTATGCATTGGATTGTAGTTACATCTAACACTTCTGGTTGGTGGAAATTCTGACGGGAACTTGACCGTTTGGAGAAATTTGCCTTACGAAGGTTGGATGATACCCCGAATCTCCAGAGTCTAGCGTGATACGCCAATCCGAGTGGTCTCAGCACTGTCTAATTCTGAGTTGGGAAATTCCGCGCGCGTGCTGCTTATGGCATCACAATATACCTGGCATGGATCCAAGGCGTGCGAAGCCGTCGTTTGAGGATCTTTCCTGCCAACGTAGTATTACCATCTGTCAACTGCTAACCAAGCTTCCTCAATATACAATCTCCGTATCACCTTATGATTCTTCGTTCTGGTTATTCAAGTCCGAGTCGCAGGCAGCAATTGTTGGAGGTCGACTCAGCTCCCACGCGCAACAAACACCAGCATACATGACCCTGCCGACCTGACACACGCAAAGATGCCGTCCCCAAATCTCTTCCGGCCTCTCAAGCTCGGCAGGATCGAACTCAGGCATCGAATCGTTATGGCTCCTGTCACAAGACTCTTCACAGACGAGGATCACGTCCGACCGCCGTTCGCGGTAGAACATTATGCCCAACGCGCCTCTGAGGGTGGTCTCGTCATCGCCGAGGCTACTGTTGTGTCCCTAGAACTTAGTGGCGGCAAGCGTACCCCTGGCATTTGGACGTGTGCCCAGATCTCTCGCTGGAAAGAGGTCACCGACGCTGTGCACGCCAAAGGAGCGCACATCTTTCTTTCGATAGACTCCCTTGAGCCACTGGCAGACGCAGCCCTTTCGACGTACACAAGAGGTCGTCAGGCCAGTGCATCAAGCGATACAACATCCTTGAAGAGATCCGATTCACCTTCCGAGTCTCATACTCATGTCCTGAACGAGGAAGAGATCAAGTCAACAACCAGAGCATTCGTTCAAGCGGCAAGGAACGCAGTGACAGCTGGCTTTGATGGTGTGGAGGTAGGCGCCAACGGATACTTCATCTACCAGCCATTGCACAGACACCTCGACGAATACGGTGGCCATGTCGAGAGCCGCGTTAGATTCGCGCTGGAAGTGACGATCGCGATCGCAGACGCCATAGGTGCTGACCGTGTCGGTTTCCGCATGAACCCATCTAGCGCTTTCCGAATGTCCAGTCTCGAGCCCGAGTTCGCGTGTCTCACTGCAAGGCTCAAGGAGCTGAGACTGGCTTACATCCATATCATCAAGTCCTATGCAATCACCAACCTCGAATGCGACAAACACGAAGGCATCAAGCCGTTCCTAGCACTGTGGGCCCAGACTTCACCTGTCCTTGTTGCAGGAGACTTCACGCCAGAGTCTGCCAGAAGCGCCCTTGACACCGAATACCCCAATAGCGACGTTGCGCTTGTCTTTGGCCAACAGTTCCTCGCAGTCCAAGAGGCAGAACAGTCGGACGACGATCACCTTGGTTTCAAGATTCCAGAGCTCAAGAGCCTGAACGCCAGTTTCTACACTGGATTTGTATGAGGAGGATCACAGTGCATGTTGAAAGCATGCTCGACCACTCTGTGGACACTCGATTGAGCTGTCTCAACCATTGACTCCACGTTTGGGTGGTAGCGCCAACCCGACACAAGAATTAGGGTGGACTTCGCCAACAGCGCCGCATAGGGTCCTCATCTCTCTCACGACGCTCTGGAACTCAGGCCGCGGTGAAACATTCTGGAGGAATAGAACACGCATTGAAAGAGGATGACGACCGCATTTTCACAATCCGATATCCTCAAAAGGTCCAAGAGACATAGGCCTGCCGGACCGAAGTCTACGAGCGCTCTTCTGTCTTGATTCAACAGGAGACCATGCGAACCAATTCCTCGCCATACATCACACTTGGTGCTGAAAAGTAAAGAAGGCCACGATAATCTAGAGAGCTCGTGTGACGATTGTCTCGTCACTCCGAGTGCTGCATTGGCTCTTGTGCTTTCATCTCATCACGAATGAGCAACATACAGCTTAGTTCCCGAACCGTCGAAGAAAGACTCGATCTGGCGCAGAACAGAGGCCATCATACTCAAAATCCAGTATTGGGGACGACCTACTGGTATACAGAATCCCGTCATGTACCAGCAAGCATCAGTTGGCAGCCAACAAATAGCCAACACAACCCATCTTGATTATTACGCCATCGCTTTCCTTTGCGTACATCCCAAAGTAGACCGGAGATGCTTGAACCGCACATCAGCGGCTCACAACTACGTAAAAAAAATCAAGACATCGCTAAGTATTTGAGTTGACGACCTTCCGCGAAGTATCTTTTAGCCTCCGGTGGTCAGGATCCCGAAGCCCTAACCAACCGGCTGGCTGAATCTTGATGCTTGTCGGAAAAGCCTTGACCTCTTGAGCCGCAAGGCGGAAACCTGGCGGAAACCTTCACACACGTTGCTTCGTCTGCTAGACGGGAATGATGATCTTGCTGTCTGCTGCAGATACAACTTCTCCATCAACAAAGCGTACGACCCAGGAGCGACGAGACGAAACTTTCTTTGATGTGATGGACTACTACAACACTAGGAGGTCATGTGCTAGATGAGGTTCTCCTTAAAAGTATCGAAAGGGAAAAAAGAGCAGTTTCGTTGAGACATCATTTGTATAGGTGTGTACGCATCAGTGTCGATTTGGTTGAGCTATCAGTTGTCATTGCATGTGTTGTTAATTGGAGTAAAATGTAGTCTTGTTTGTTGGCCTTGTGACTGTTTGCGTGAATCCAAAAAGCCAAGAGCGCTCGAGTCCTTTGAGAAGCAGAATGTTCCCATGCTTGCACCACTACTGTCAGAACTCGATGCCCTGCTTACTATGTTCGTAAAGCAAAAACAAATGAAGAAACACAAAACATACAGCAGCAGGGATTCCCACGTGGTCACCCACCGTAGTACTAATCTGCCGTTCAACTGCTTATGTATGGCAGAGCGGACGGGATGC